>JALJCO010000324.1:0-241608 GCA_023101725.1 Atherinomorus stipes | reverse complement strand
ATGCCGGCGCGTGTACTCGCAGAGGCTCCTCGTGCTCCCGCTACGACAGTGTTTTTGTGTTCCTTGTGTACTAAGTCGGTGTGTGTTTGTTCATCAAAGTCATCGTTGTGTCCTCATGTCTATAAGCGCATATATTCCCTGGAGTTTCTGCTCAACATCTGCAGAAACAAGGCCTTAACTCCAGTGAACGTGGAAAAGCTACGGGCCTACGGTTTGCTTCGAAGCCCCGCTCAAGTCCCGACCCCCAAGCTTGCACCCAGCCCGCGGTGGAGGCGCCATGGGCAGAACCTCAGGAGGTAGAAGAGAGAGAAGCGCGGAGGTATTTGAGCTAGATTAGCCGCTAAACCACACCGGCCGGCTATCCATCCATCACCCTGGCCAACATGCGTTCACTGGACAACAAACTGGACCACATCCGTCTACTCCGGACTCACTGCAAGTCTGTGGGGGGGTGCTGTGTCCTTGTGCTTGTGGAAACTTGGCTCAACAACAACATACCTGATCATGCTATCCAGCTATAACGGCTAACATGCCTCCGGGTGGACAGAGTGCTCGTGGAGGGGGGGGGGGGAGACTTGCAGCGCTGGACTGTGTGTTTACATCAATGATGCCTGGTGTCGTGATGCTGTGGGGGTTTGCAGACACTGTTCACCAGTGGGGGAGTTAATGATCATTAAGTGCCGGTCATTCTACCTGCCCAGGGAATGTTCTGCTATCCTGCTAGCAGCGGTCTACATCCCTCCCAGCTCCGCCAACAACAGGAGTGAGGCACTGAACGAACTCCATCAGCACATCAGTGAGCAGCTAACAGCCCCCCCTGATGCATTCCTCATACTGATTGGGGACTTCAACCATGCCAATCCCAAGAGTGGGTTTCCACAACTACATGGACATGTCAGCTTTCCCACAAGTAACAGCATCTTGGACAATGTTTACACGACTCAGAAGGGAGCATACAAAGCCCTGTCCCTCCCCCACCTTGGGGCCTCAGACCACTCCACTGTTATGCTAATCCCTACATACAGACCACTGGTTAAAGGAATAGTTCACCCACAAAATGATGTAACTTTATTTTCCACTTCCCCTCATGGTGAGCAAGACTCTGGAGCACTTTCTAATATCTCAAATGCAGCCGGTGATCAGGAAGGCTTCTCGTTTTCAACCAACTTTCATATAATGGAGTTCGATTGAGCCCGAGCCAACAAGGTCCTTAGACGTCCACAAAAACTTGTCAATATTCCTCCATACTGCTTGTCCAATGTAATCCAAGTGTCCTGAGTGGGTAGTGTCCATAATTTACTCGAAACTACGCCATTTTGTATATTTTTAGAGCCTAAATAGAAGTACATCGCATCTCTTGCGCGCACACCAATGCAGGTTCATGAAACTACGGAAGGTGCAGCAGACGAGATCGCGCGTTCTCTTTTTCTTTCTTTCATACAATATCCAACTCCTCTTGTGTTTGTCCCGGTTTGTCTGCAGCTCTGTTGCTCTTCACACAATGTAAACAGTGAATTTCTTCTTCTACGCTTGTATTATCAGCAGAGTAGACTCTGAACGCCGAGGCTTCCATAGTTTCGTGACTGCTCATGTGCGTGCTTCGCGAAGATAAACAATATTCCTTTTTAGGCTCTAAAAATATAGTAAATGATGTGGTTTCCAGTAAATTCTGGACGCTACCCACTCAGGACACTTGGATTACATTGGACGAGCAGTATGGAGGAATATTGACAAGTTTTTGTGGACGTCTAAGGACCTTGTTGGCTCGGGCTCAATCGAACTCCATTATATGAAAGTTGGTTGAAAACGAGAAGCCTTCCTGATCTCCGGCTGCATTTGAGATATTAGAAAGTGCTCCAGAGTCTTTCTCACCATGAGGGGAAGTGGAAAATAAAGTTACATCATTCTGTGGGTGAAGTATTCCTTTAACCAGTGGTCTGTATGTAGGGATTAGCATAACAGTGGAGTTATGCTAATAACGAGCAGTATGGAGGAATATTGACAAGTTGGAGCAGTATGGAGGAATACTGACAAGTTTTTGTGGACTTCTAAGGACCTTGTTGGTTCGGGCTCAATCGAAATCCATTTTATGAAAGTTGGGGAAAACGAGAAGCCTTCCTGATCTCCGGCTGCATGTGAGATATTAAAAAGTGCTCCACAGTCTTGCTCACCATGAGGGGAAGTGAAAAATAAAGTTACATCATTCTGTGGGTGAACTATTCCTTTAAGGTTTCTAAACCAGCCAAGAAGGAGATCCGGGTGTGGCCAGAGGGGTCATCAGAGGCTCTCCAGGACTGTTCCTCCACCACCAACTGGAGCGTGTTTAGACATGCAGCCACTTATGATGACATCATAGACCTCCAGGAGTACACCGAGACCGTCACGGCCTACATGAGGAGATGCATGGACAACGTCACGGTCTCCAGAACCATCTCCATCCAGGCCAACCAGAAACCTTGGTTGACAGGGGAAGTCCACAGGCTCCTGAAGGCTCGGAATGCTGCCTTCAGAGCTGGGGAGGAGGCGGGCCTGAGGACAGCCAGGACCAACCTGTCACAGAGGATCAGAGAGACCAAGAGACAGCACTCCAGGAGGATCGCCAACCGCTTTAGGGACAGCAGAGACTCCGGGAACCTGTGGCGGGGCGTCCAGACCATCACGGACTACAAGCCCCCCCACCCCTCCCTGCTGAACCAGCTGAATGACTTCTTTGCAGCACAGAGGATCCCTCCGCCCTCCGATGACCAGGTGCTGGTCTCTCTGCAACTGGCTGCTGGACTTCCTGACAGGGAGACCACAGGCAGTTCGGGTCGGCAGCAACACCTCCAGCACTGTCATGCTTAGCACGGGGGCCCCCCAAGGATGCGTACTGAGCCCCCTCCTTTTCACTCTGCTGACCCACAACTGCACTCCAACATTCAGCTCCAACCTCACAGACGACACGACCGTGGTGGGTCTGATCAACAACAACGATTAGACTAACTACAGGAGTGAGGTGAGCTGCCTGGTCACGTGGTGCAAGGACAACCATCTCCATCTGAACGTGGAGAAGACGAAGAATATAGTGGTGGACTTCAGGAGAGGGTCTGTCCAGCATGCTCCACTCATCATCAACGGTGCTGAGGTGGAGGGAGTGCAGCACCAAGTTCCTGGGTGTCCACATTTCCCAAGACCTGTCCTGGGACACCAACACCACGTCCCTGGCCAAGAAAGCCCAACAGCGACTCTGCTTCCTGCAGAAACTGAGAAGAGAAAGAGCCCCGTCCCCCATCATACACTGCTTCTAAAGGGGCACCATGGAAAGCATCCTGACCAGGAGCATCACCGTGTGGTACGAATCTGCACCTCATCCTGCTGCAGCATCACCGTGTGGTACGGAGTCTGCACCTCATCCTGCTGCAGCATCACCGTGTGGTACGGAGTCTGCACCTCATCCTGCTGCAGCATCACCGTGTGGTACGGAGTCTGCATCTCATCCTGCTGCAGCATCACCGTGTGGTACGGAGTCTGCATCTCATCCTGCTGCAGCATCACCGTGCGGTACGGAGTCTGCACCTCATCCTGCTGCAGCATCACCGTGTGGTACGGAGTCTGCACCTGATCCTGCCGCAGCATCACCGTGTGGTACGGAGTCTGCACCTCATCCTGCTGCAGCATCACCGTGTGGTACGGAGTCTGCACCTCATCCTGCTGCAGCATCACCGTGTGGTACGGAGTCTGCACCTCATCCTGCCGCAGCATCACCGTGCGGTACGGAGTCTGCACCTCATCCTGCTGCAGCATCACCGTGTGGTACGGAGTCTGCACCTCATCCTGCTGCAGCATCACCGTGTGGTACGGAGTCTGCACCTCATCCTGCTGCAGCATCACCGTGTGGTACGGAGTCTGCACCTCATCCTGCTGCAGCATCACCGTGTGGTACGGAGTCTGCACCTCATCCTGCTGCAGCATCACCGTGTGGTACGGAGTCTGCACCTCATCCTGCTGCAGCATCACCGTGTGGTACGGAGTCTGCATCTCATCCTGCTGCAGCATCACCGTGTGGTACGGAGTCTGCATCTCATCCTGCTGCAGCATCACCGTGTGGTACGGAGTCTGCACCTGATCCTGCTGCAGCATCACCGTGTGGTACGGAGTCTGCACCTCATCCTGCTGCAGCATCACCGTGTGGTACGGAGTCTGCACCTCATCCTGCTGCAGCATCACCGTGTGGTACGGAGTCTGCACCTCATCCTGCTGCAGCATCACCGTGTGGTACGGAGTCTGCACCTCATCCTGCTGCAGCATCACCGTGTGGTACGGAGTCTGCACCTCATCCTGCTGCAGCATCACCGTGTGGTACGGAGTCTGCACCTCATCCTGCTGCAGCATCACCGTGTGGTACGGAGCCTGCACCTCATCCTGCTGCAGCATCACCGTGTGGTACGGAGTCTGCACCTCATCCTGCTGCAGCATCACCGTGTGGTACGGAGTCTGCACCTCATCCTGCTGCAGCATCACCGTGTGGTACGGAGTCTGCACCTCATCCTGCTGCAGCATCACCGTGTGGTACGGAGTCTGCACCTCATCCTGCTGCAGCATCACCGTGTGGTACGGAGTCTGCACCTCATCCTGCTGCAGCATCACCGTGTGGTACGGAGCCTGCACCTCATCCTGCTGCAGCATCACCGTGTGGTACGGAGTCTGCACCTCATCCTGCTGCAGCATCACCGTGTGGTACGGAGCCTGCACCTCATCCTGCTGCAGCATCACCGTGTGGTACGGAGTCTGCACCCCATCCTGCTGCAGCATCACCGTGTGGTACGGAGTCTGCACCTCATCCTGCTGCAGCATCACCGTGTGGTACGGAGTCTGCACCTCATCCTGCTGCAGCATCACCGTGTGGTACGGAGTCTGCACCTCATCCTGCTGCAGCATCACCGTGTGGTACGGAGTCTGCACCTCATCCTGCTGCAGCATCACTGTGTGGTACGGAGCCTGCACCGCATCCTGCTGCAGCATCACCGTGTGGTACGGAGCCTGCACCGCATCCTGCTGCAGCATCACCGTGTGGTACGGAGTCTGCACCTCATCCTGCTGCAGCATCACCGTGTGGTACGGAGTCTGCACCTCATCCTGCTGCAGCATCACCGTGTGGTACGGAGTCTGCACCTCATCCTGCTGCAGCATCACCGTGTGGTACGGAGTCTGCACCTCATCCTGCTGCAGCATCACCGTGTGGTACGGAGTCTGCACCTCATCCTGCTGCAGCATCACCGTGCGGTACGGAGTCTGCACCTCATCCTGCTGCAGCATCACCGTGTGGTACGGAGTCTGCACCTCATCCTGCTGCAGCATCACCGTGTGGTACGGAGTCTGCACCTCATCCTGCTGCAGCATCACCGTGCGGTACGGAGTCTGCACCTCATCCTGCTGCAGCATCACCGTGTGGTACGGAGTCTGCACCTCATCCTGCTGCAGCATCACCGTGTGGTACGGAGTCTGCACCTCATCCTGCTGCAGCATCACTGTGTGGTACGGAGTCTGCACCTCATCCTGCTGCAGCATCACCGTGCGGTACCTGGCACCGTTAAAGCAGCTGGGAAAATCCTCGGTGTCCCCCTCCCATCTCTATTGGACATTTACCACTCTCGCCTCACCTGCAGAGCCTCCAAGACCGCAGGTGACCACCCCCACCAACCCCGCCCACAGTATCTTCACCCTGCTGCCATCAGGGAGGAGGCTGCAGAGTCTCCGGGTCAGAACCAGAACCAGTGGCAGATCTAGACAATTTTACATGGGGGGGCAAAGGAGAGGCAAAAGGTCCAAGCAGAGGGCAATGTTGTATGTCCTCAATGAAGTACGTGAACATCTCCTGTAATTTAATGGAATAAGAAAAAAACATGTCCATAAAACACCCCCTCCTTGGGCTGCCACCTTATCATGGTGGAGGGGTTTGCTTGTTCTGAGGATCCTAGGGGCTGTGTTGTCTGGGGCTAAATAATGCCCCTGGCAGGGTCACCCATGGCAAACAGGTTATTGGTGGAGGGACCAGACAAAGCGCCCAAACACCCCTCATGGAGACAGACAGCAGTGGAGCCACGTGTACCTCGCCCGGACGTGGGCCCCCCTCTGAAGCCAGGCCCGGAGGTGGGGCACAGAGGCGAGCGCCTGGTGGCCGGGCTTTTGCTCATGGGGCCTGGTCGGGCTCAGCCCAAAAGGACAACATGGGCCCCCCTTCTTGTGGACCCACCACCCGCGAGAGGGGCCATAGGGGTCGGGTGCAGTGTGAGTTGGGCGGCAGCCGAGGGCGGTGGAGATCCTGGCGGTCCGACACCTGGCTGCAGAAGCTAGCTCTAGGGACGTGGAATGTCACCTCTCTGGTTGGAAAGGAGCCTGAGCTGGTGCGCGAGGTCAAGCGGTTCCGACTAAATATAGTTGGACTCACCTCGACACACAGCTCGGGCTCTGGGAACACCATCCTCGAGAGGGGCTGGACCTTGTTCCACTCTGGAGTTGCTCCCGGTAAGAGGCGGCGAGCGGGGGTGGGCGTACTCATTGCCCCCCAGTTCGGCGCCTGTACGATGGGGTTCACCCTGGTGAACGAAAGGGTAGCCTCCCTCCGCCTCCGGGTGGGGGGACGGGTCCTGACTGTTGTTTGTGCCTATGCACCGAACAGCAGTTCAGAGTACCCACCCTTTCTGGAGTCTCTGGACGGCATGTTGGAAAGCGCGCCCTCCGGGGACTCCATTGTTCTGCTGGGGGACTTCAATGCTCACATGGTCAACGACAGTGAGACCTGGAGGGGTGTGATCGGGAGGAACGCCCCCCTGATCTGAACCCAAGTGGTGTTTTGTTGTTGGACTTCTGTGCTCGTCATGGATTGTCCATAACGAACACCATGTTCAGGCATAAGAGTGTCCACATGTCCACCCGCATCAGGACACCTTAGGCCGCAGTTCCATGATCGACTTAGTAGTCGTGTCATCGGACTTGCGGCCCCTTATCCTGGACACTCGGGTGAAGAGAGGGGCGGAGCTGTCCACTGATCACCACCTGGTGGTGAGTGGGCTCAGATGGTGGGGGAGGTTGCCGGTCAGACCTGGCAGGCCCAAACGTGTCGTGAGGGTCTGCTGGGAACGTCTGGCTGAGCCCCCTGTCAGGGAGAGATTTAACTCCCACCTCCGGGAGAGCTTCACCCATGTTCCGGGGGAGGTGGGGTACATTGAGTCAGAATGGGCTGTGTTCCACACCTCTATTGCTGAGGCTGCTAGTTGGAGCTGTGGCCCTAAGGTTGTCGGTGCCTGTCGTGGCGGTAACCCCCGAACTCGCTGGTGGACACCAGCGGTGAGGGATGCCGTCAAGCTGAAGAAGGAGTCCGGGCCTTCCTGGCCTGTGGGACTCCTGAGACAGCTGACAGGTATCGGCGGGCCAAGCGGAGCGCGGCTCTGGCGGTCGCTGAGGCAAAAACTCGGACATGGGAGGAGTCAGGTGAGGCCATGGAGAACCACTTACGGACGGCTGAAATGAGTTTCCTCCGCAGGGTGGCCGGGCTCTCCCTTAGAGATAGGGTGAGGAGCTCGGTCATCTGGGAGGGACTCAAAGTAGAGCCGCTGCTCCTCTGTATAGAGAGGAGCCAGATGAGGAGGCTCGGGCATCTGGTCAGGATGCCTCCTGGACGCCTCGCTGGTGAGGTGTTCCAGGCACGTCCCACCGGGACCAGACCCCGGGAGACCCAGGAGACCCAGGACACGCTGGAGGGACTACGTCTCTCGGCTGGCCTGGGAACGCCTCGGGATCCCCCCGGATGAGCTGGCGGCTGTGGCCGGGGTGAGGGAAGTCTGGGCTTCCCTGCTTAGGCAGCTGCCCCCCCACGACCCGATCCCGGATAAGCGGAAGAAGACGGTACGGTACAGTAAGAAAAAAAACACCCTTAAAATAATTTAGGAAAGTGTCTTTTCCTCTTGTTTTGCTCTGCAACTTCACTGTTGTGTTTGGTGGTTTATTCTTTGACAGATTCCACTGTTTGTTCTGCTCAGCAACATATAGCAGACTGACAAGTTCAGAAACAGTGTTTTGTAGCTAAATGGGCTTTATGGACATCTCCTGCATTTAACTCCTTTATATTCTGTCTTTCATTATTGGACAAACTGATTAATCCAGATGTGCGAACCATAGCAGGAATGGTCAGACACACCTGGATTAATCAGTTTGTCCAGTAATGAAAGACAGTCAGCAAAGAAGATGCTAAAGTTCAGGAAGTTGTGGAGGTGTGCATGAAGCCCATTGTGAGAGGAATATCAAACTGAAAGAAAGTTCAAATTAAAATAAAGTCCATCTGGAATCAAGTGCTTTCTTTAAATGTAATTTTTTTTAGAAAAACTTATCAAGTGTATTTATGCTCCCAGTATTTCTGAAACTGTGACACTCAGGGGTGTGAAAAAGTACAGATATGACAAAAAATAGATGTTCAGGGACTTCACTATTTACCATCACACAGAGCAACTACTGTACACTGCTAGTAGTACTACAAACAAAAAACAGAATTACATTTGTGTATTGAAATATTTAACCTTTAATACACCGATATATTTGACTGAAAACATGTTTGACTGTAACGTCTAACGTCTCAGCACCAACGAATAAAGAGCCAACATACAGGTGGCCCTAGCTGGAGTTCAGGTGGGTTCCTGATACTGTTCTTTCCTTTCCTACATCAGCCTCTTCTCCACTGTCTCTCTCTCTGGCTCCAAAACCTTCTCCTCTTCATCACTAATGTCACTTTCATCATCATCTGTCCTTCCTCTCCCATTTGTTCTTTCAGTGACTTTCTGCATCTGTGAACTTCCTGGTATCTCCATCATCCCTCCTTCCTCACTTCTTGCCATCTTCTTTCCTTCTCATCCCTCACTTTTCAAAAAAGGAAAATGTCCACTTGCTTAAATGCTTTTATACTTATAAGCATCAAGATTTAAAATAAATGTGTTGCATCCTTATACGAACCTTATAAAAATATGAAATGCCTTATCACATTAACACGAGTTACAGCAGCAGTTATATTCAGACATCTTGTTCTGCAGCTTATTTATTTTCCAAATCTTCCAGCAGGATTTCATGTTTCATTGTGCTGCGGTCTCATTGCGATGATACAGAAATCAGTCAAGCCTAACACCATGAAACAGCGACCCGAAACATTTCTAATCTCTTTATAAACTGCTTTTGCGATAACTGTGATCTAACCTTACAAGGTAAACACGCTCTAACAAACCAAATGCGACTTGTGTTGTCAGGGGAACGATTAATGGGCGTACTGTCTGAACCGCAACTGTCCGACATTTTATTCATTCTAAGTTTAATTGTACTCAAACTTTGTGTTTTAGAACATTACCTGTTGAAACTGGCTCTACCTGGCTGGCTGGGCGGCTTCAGTCCTCCAGACTGCAGACTGCCCCTACCAGTGTTGCCAACCCTTCGTGAAGAGAAGTCGCTACTGGCTGACCCAAAAGTCACCAGAAGTCGCCAAATGACATCACCAACCCAAAAAATGATCATGCGCATGTGAAGAATCTCAATCATTTCTCTTACAATTATCTTTAACATACAATAATGCTTATTTACAAGGGTACTGAAGAGGTGAGTCATGGTGCAAAGAAGACCCAGATGCCTACAAGGCATCGTGGGAAGTAATGTAGATGAGGAGGCGTGGTCGGGCACATACTATTGGCTCAGGAGGGCTGCTGTCTGCAAAGGAACAGCGGAAGTAGTGAGTGTGCCGGGAAACAGGGAGGGGCTGACGGGGGGCAGCTCCTGATGAACGGGTGGAGCCATATAAACTTTATCCGTCTCCATGATCACCAGGAAAAGTCGCTAGATTTGTCGCTAGTCGCTTTTTTGAAAATAAGTCGCTAGAGGGGTCTGAAAAGTCGCTAAATATAGCGACACAGTTGCTAAGTTGGAAACGATGGTCCCTACATGAGCCTGTGACCAGTGTTGTATAGTAACTAAGTAAAAATACTTTACTTTACTTAAGTAGTATTTTTTTTATATTTATACTTTACTTTTCTACTTCTATTCCTGATTACTTTTACTTCACTACATTTTCAGAGAAAAATCAATACTTTTAGTCCATTACATTTACCTGAGCATCTTAGTTACTCGTTACAAAAAAACAAGGAACGTAACAGCCAATGGACAATCTTTCTTTTGTTGTAGTGGGACTTGTAGCCACTAGTAGCAGCCTTGTGCAGCGTCTCTGAAGCTAAACACACCTTTACCTGCCTCAGCAGCAGGTGAAAGACTGTTCAGCATCGCTGGTCTGGTCTTCAGTCCAAGAAGAGCGAGACTGAGTTCTTGCCATTTTGAGAAACAACTTCTTTTGAGGTTGAACAAAAAGTTTTTCTGGGTTCAGTAACGACTGGATGGACAGTTCATGTGCTGTCGCACTGCAGTCATTTAAAGTTCAACCAATCAGGTTCTTTGTTTGTTTGCATCACCTCCGAGCACCACAAGTTTATTAGGAATGATTTTATATTAAATGCACGTGGGTATGAATGTTGGTAGGCATGCATACAGGTCTGTAAGGATGTTTGTGTGGACAGTATTTTTCTTTACGGTTGGTTTATCTAAGGAGGTACTGAAACTTCTTTACACTTTGCAAATTAAAACTTAAAAACTAAACAGAAATAAAGAAAATGTTCAACTCAAATTTCAGATTGAGTTTTATCAACAGTACTTTTTACTTTTGATACTTAAGTACAGTAAATACTAGCTACTTTTTTACTTTTACTCAAGTAATTTTCTAGCAGGTGATTTTCACTTTTACTTGAGTCATTTTCCAGTAAGTTACTTTTACTTTTACTCAAGTATGGCTTTTGGGTACTTTATACAACCCTGCCTGTGACGCAGCGAGTGCGTGGACACAGAGCGGGAGGCAGCCAAATGGTTTCTGAAGCAGGGCCGTAACTCAGCTTTTCAGGGTCCAAAGATTTAAGTTTAAATTACGTTGGCTTTTTTCAAATTATTATTTTATTCTATTTCATTTAAATGCAGTCAAAGGCTTTTTGGCATTCAAACAGTTTTTTACAAGTAGCCTATGATTTTCAGCAAATAAAGGTTGGGCGGGCAGCTGGGGGGGCAAGACTCTGAGACAGGGGGGCAGTTGCCCCCCCTTGCCCCCCTGTAGATCCGCCCCTGACCAGAACCAGCGGGCTCAGAGCCACTGACCATTGACTCTGCCGCTCACAATCTCACCTACCTCAGGACTGCACACCTCACTTCATCATCACCATGGCAACAGTTCAACACTGCAGAACATTGTACTAAATGGCACTACTACATGTTGCATCCATCAGGGCTGCTGCTCAGTTTACTCTGCATATGCATTATTTGCACTTTTGCCAGTGTGCTGTTATATTGCTAATAACCTGCTGTACATGTTACAGTGACATTGTTTACATTGACTATTTGTACTGTTGTCCATCAGGACCTCTGTACTGTTACATTGTCAAACTTTACTGTTACATTTCCCATCTTTACATTTGTAATCTTCTTTAGTATTTAAACTTAGTTTCGTGTTTAGATTTCTAGTTATATGAGCAGATTCTTATATTTTATATTTGATTTTTATTTGATATTTTTTATCTTATAGTTTATTATATTTTATTATGCACTGTGGGTTTGAGAGGATGGTAATTTCATCTGCGTTGTATGTCTTCCATGTAGCACATTTGACAATCAAGTTGAGTTGAGTTACGACGTAGATCTGCAGCATCTGAGGCAATGCTGGCTTTGGATGCTGACGCACCTGGCTGTGTGTTATCTTTGTCTGATATTTAAATTTGTTTGATGATCTGAAACATACACTGTAAGTGTGACAAACATTAAAAAAATAATAAGAAATCAGAGGGGGGCAAACATTTTTTCACACAACCGTATGTTATCATGTATAGGTATTACCAAAAAATTAGAATACTGTGAAAAAGTTCATGTATTTCTATAATTCAACTTAAAAGGTGCAATTTACATATTGTATAGACAAATAATATGCAAATCAATATATTTCAAGCTTTTATTTGTTTGGATGTTGCTGATTAGAAGTTGAAGCTTAAGAAAATCTCAAATCCAAAAACTCAAAAAAATGAGACTATTGCATGAAATCACTTTAAAAAGGACTTTACAATACAATACAAAAATATCTGTCCTCCTGCAGTAAAATCTTGCATCTGTACTTAGTACTTGGTTTGGTCTTTTTGCATGAATGACTCCTTAACCCGGCGTGGCATGCGTGCTAGCAGCTTTAACCCGGTGTGGCATGGATGCTAGCAGCTTTAACCCGGCGTGGCATGGATGCTAGCAGCTTTAACCCGGCGTGGCATGGATGCTAGCAGCTTTAACCCGGCGTGGCATGGATGCTAGCAGCTTTGACCCAGCGTGGCATGGATGCTAGCAGCTTTAACCCAGCGTGGCATGGATGCTAGCAGCTTTAACCCGGCGTGGCATGGATGCTAGCAGCTTTAACCCGGTGTGGCATGGATGCTAGCAGCTTTAACCCGGCGTGGCATGGATGCTAGCAGCTTTAACCCGGCGTGGCATGGATGCTAGCAGCTTTAACCTGGCGCGGCGTGGATGCTAGCAGCTTTAACCCGGCGTGGCATAGATGCTAGCAGCTTTAACCCGGCGTGGCATGGATGCTAGCAGCTTTAACCCGGCGTGGCATGGATGCTAGCAGCTTTAACCCGGTGTGGCATGGATGCTAGCAGCTTTAACCCGGCGTGGCATGGATGCTAGCAGCTTTAACCCGGCGTGGCATGGATGCTAGCAGCTTTAACCCGGCGTGGCATGGATGCTAGCAGCTTTAACCCGGCGTGGCGTGGATGCTAGCAGCTTTAACCCGGCGTGGCATGAATGCTAGCAGCTTTAACTCGGCGTGGCATGGATGCTAGCAGCTTTAACCCGGCGTGGCGTGGATGCTAGCAGCTTTAACCCGGCGTGGCGTGGATGCTAGCAGATTTAACCCGGCGCGGCATGGATGCTAGCAGCTTTAACCCGCCGTGGCATGGATGCTAGCAGCTTTAACCCGCCGTGGCATGGATGCTAGCAGCTTTAACCCGGCGTGGCATGGATGCCAGCAGCTTTAACCCGGCGTGGCATGGATGCTAGCAGCTTGTGGCAAATCTCAGCTGTTATGGAGACCAACATGCTTCCATCACAGCCTTGAGCTCTTCTTTATTGTTGGTCTCTTCCCGTTCAGCTTTCTCTGACGATGTCCCACATGTTTTCAATGGGGTTCAGGTCAGGTGGGTTTGCGGGCCAATCCAGCATGGTGATCCATGGTTGTTGAAGCAGGATTTGGTAGTTTTGGCAGTGTGGGCAGGTGCCAAGTCCTGCTGGAAGATGAAGTCTGCATCCCCATACAGCTGGTCCACTGAAGCAAGCATGAAGGTCTCCAAAATGTCCTGGTAGACGGCTGCATTGATGCTGGACTTGATGAAGCTCACAGGTCCATTCCTTATGAAGTCCTCCACACGTCTGAAAGGTCCTTTCCTGACCATCTTCTCCAGGCTGCTGTCAGCCCTCCGGCTTCTACACCGTTTTCTTCCACACTTCTTCCTTCCCCTTAACTGTCCATTAATGTGCTTTGAGACACTCTGAGAACATCCAGCTTCTATCACTTTTTGTGTCTTTCCACCTTGTGCAGGGAGTCAATGATGGTTTTCTGCACAACTGTCAGATCAGCATCTTCCCCATGATTGTGAATTCTTCTAAACCAACACAGAGACTTTTTAAAGGATCAGGGTACTTATGGAGGTGTTTGGATTACTGACCTGATTAGAATGTGACACTCTGAACCTACAATACTGGAGCTTTTCACAATATTCTCATTTTTGGAGTTTTTGAATTTGAGGTTTTCTTAAGCTGCAACTTCTAATCAGCAACATCCAAACAAAGAAAAGCTGGAAATATACTTATTTGCATATTATTTATCTAAACAATATGTAAATTGCAAATTTTAAGTTGAATTACAGAAATACATAAACTTTTTCGGGATAGTCGAATTTTTTGGGTAGTACCTGTATAATATCAGAGACATGGTGTGGTGGATTTCTTAACCCTAAAAGTCTTCAATATAAGCTGTACAACTGTAGTTCATCAAGGGGTCATTGGAAGTAATGGACAGTGAGCAGGTGGTGTTTTTCTAAAGTAAAGAGGGCTTAAGTTAATGTTATTATAGCCATGACATTTCACTTGATTCGGACCATGATGTGTCTGTGCTTATCAAACACCATAAATGGTCCGATCTAAATGAAAGCCTCTGCTAGGAGGGGCTACTGAAGGCTATAAAAGTTGATGTCAGAGACAAAGGGGGGTCTTCGACCTCACCTAGAATGGATTCTGTTACTCTGTATTGTTAATTAGCTTGATGCGTCGACCTTCTACCACTTGACCCTTTCTGAGTAATTCTCGTTCTTCCTCTGTGGTCAGTTTTATCCACGACAGTGGGATTATTTCTCTGTGGCTGTGTGTGTGGGTCACCTCACCTCCAGGGCTCTGAGGCGCTCCAGCAGGGGGTTGCTGTCCTGCGAGTCTCCCTCTGGTCCACCGCCGGCCTCGTGCGAGGCAGGAGTCTCTGCTGCTGGCTCTGGGGGACCCTCCAGACTGTCCTGCTGCTTCCACATTTCCTCCAGGAGTTTATCCTGAGATGCAGAGCAAAGACGGAGCCGTGAAGTCACATGGAAATGAGAGCTTAAAGGCAGGGTGGATGATGTTTTCCAGCAGCATTTTTTACTATATTGCTTAAAATGTTCTTCACACCTCGATTGCAGCTGATTAATTAAATGCTCTGACACAAAAATAAAAAAAGGTAGTGAACTGTGGAACAGACAGGACTGAAACACCCCGCCCAATCATCTTGTAACAGCCCATTCTTATCGACTGAATGATGATACGTACATCAAACTCAAATCAGTTAATGCTAATAACATGTTGTGTGCTGCATTAAAGCAGGGCTCCTCAGTCCTGTCCTCAGGACCCCTGCTCTGCATGTTTAAGGTATTTCCAGCACACCTGATTCACATCAATCAAACTGCACTGCAAAAACGCAAATCTTAGCAAGTATATTTTTCAAATTTTTATTCAAAATACCTCAACACACCCAAAGCAAGACAAGAGATAAGTCATTTAGTCTTTTTTTGAGTGTGATCAGATAATGACCCTGTTTACATGAGTTTTAATTCCTCTTTAATTCAGAATAAAAGTTAATTCTGCTTTCAGAAGATCATATAAACCCGTGATTCCAAGTGAAAACAATAATTCAGAATAAAACTTCATTCTGAACCCAGTGGTTGGTTTTAGAGCCTGACCGATATATCGGTATATTGGATGGATTTTGGTGTCTGGCCCGTTAATCAGCGTCGGTCATAATGAGGCCGAGCACAACACTTTAGTGCTCCATGACAACAAACGTCCACGTGGAAACACGCTGTTAGGGCACACTAAGGAGCGCAAGCGAGAGCATATTAGCATTTTGACTCTGTGTAAGTCGCCTCTGTGAAATAAACAAGATAAACGCAACTGTTACCTTCCATCTCCACTGTTATCAAATATAAGATTATTATATTGTGCCCCTCTACACTTCATGTCATGCAGGTTTTACTGGGACTCATGAATTCAGAAGTTTAAGTTTTCATAAAACTAATTAAAAGGCTCCAACTAATGTATTTAGTCGTAATTCTGTTTGCATGCTTTAAAAGCTGCAACATTGCTGCTTAAATCTAGTTTGGTCCCTTGTGTTCAAAGGAAGATGGAATTTTTTAAATCCTGTAAAGATGAAAATTTATATTTCTAAGGTGTTTAAGTGAATAAGTCTTTAAAAATGTACCAGTTACAAAACACTTCCCATTAGTCTGTGTGTTATCACTGTAAGCTGTAAGCCACTTATCATTTTGAAATGTTCATCTATAGTATTGAAATCTAATTACTAAAATATACTAAATGTATATATATTCATTTCCAGGCAGAGGGGAAGAGTAAGGTGGAGCCACTTCATAAAGATTTTAACAGGTGTTGGATGCAGCATCTGTGGTGTGAACGTTAACCTGGGCTGCAGCAACAGTAAGACAGAAAACACAACAAATCTGTGTCACCACCTAAAACATCATCACAGATTCTGGATGATCTGATTCTTAGTGCTGAATCATATTATAAGATTAATTATCAATTATAGGTCATTATAAGAATTTAAGTTTGACTACAGTTGGACAGTACATATCCTATATGTCCATGTTCATTTTTTAATATCCTAGCTGATATATATCGGCTGATTTAGGCTGATATCAGATATTGTTTTTTTTAAAGCCCCCAATATTTAGCCTGGTACACCAGCCTGACCAACACCATGTATGAGATACACGGCAAGTCACCTGCCGCAAGTCACCTGCCGTGTATCTCATACATGGCGTTGGTCAGGCTGGTGTACCAGGCTGGTGTACCAGGCTGGTGTACCAGGCTGGTGTACCAGGCTGGTGTACCAGGCTTCCCAATATTGGAATCAGCCTCAAATATCACACACTGGTCGGGCTCTAGTTGGGTTATTCCTCTTTTAATTCAGAATAAAATAATCCCTTTGTATTGTAAACCTTTCTTCCGCTCTGACGTAACTCCTGTGGTTCTGAGCATGCTTGTCCTGTCGAAATGGTGCTTGTCAAAGCGCACGTGAAACAAGTGCTGGACTCGTGCCAGCCGGCGGAAATGAAGAAGTATGTTAGCGTCAAGCTGCTGCTACAAAACTACAATCACAATACAGAGAACATCTGTTATTATGAGGTTGTCACGTCGTAGCCGCAATGAAGAGGAGCAGGAACCGGTGTCCGGTTTTACTTCCAGGAAGACGTAAACCGATGCAAACACGTCCAATCAGAGCCCTTCCCCATCCCCAGATCTAAAGTGGAATTAGATAAATGTGATTTCAATGCAAACCTTAATTCAGAATTACTATTTCCATGTAAAAACGAAGAAGAATATTTTCTTTCCGAATTATTTATATCGGAATGATTAATTCCGAATTAAAAAACATCATGTAAACGGGGCCAATTTGACTAGAAATTAAAATAATATACTTGGTAAAATTTGAGTTTTTGCAATGTGCTCATCAAATTCTTTTCAAGCCTGTTAATGAGCTTTGATTCAGCTATGTGTGTTAAGGCAAGGAAACATGTAAGAGAGGACCAGGGTTGAGAAACTCTGCTTTACAGGAGAAATAAAGTCACCATCTACATGCTGATATTAACACTGTAACGTGTTCACCAGGATGACAGACAGTTACTGAGGAAGCTGACAGCAGACCTGTAATTCTTGCAGCAAAGATGTCACATCTTCTGCAGGTTGGTGGTGGAGGGTGAAACACCAGACTCAAAGAACTGATACAGAAGTCTGCTTCTGTCCTGGGGGCTGCTCAGGAGCCCCCGGAGCTGAATGCACAAAGACGAATGCTGCAAAAGCTGCTTAACACCTGGATACCTGTTCACCAGCCACTAGCATAACCCGGCCCCCTGGTGACATTACCGCTGTGGGTGGTGCACCTGAACACCTGTATTATTGTTGCAAGTGTCATTCTTGTTAGCAGATATATCAATTTTATTAGCATACCATGAATACAGTATTACCACCATGATTGATATTCATACATAGAAATTATTTATATGATTAATAATATTTAACACAGCTGTATAATTACTTATATTAACAATTCAAATTGCTAGATCCCATTTATTTTTTTCTATTTTATTTATTACACCCCCCCCCCCCCCCCCCCTCCCCCCACTCTCTTATTACCTCTATATTATCCTTTATGTGTCCTAATTAATTCTGGATTATTTAACCATCCTTTTGTCACATACATGATGCACTGTAAATATTGCAACAATCCTTAGAAATGAAAAAAAAGATTAAATATTTCAATATTTTAAAAAAGGGCTGATGCTGGACTACAGGAGAAAGGTGAGCCAGAACACGACCACCCGCATGAACGTGGAGTGTAAGTGATGCTTTTAAGCTCCTTGACGTTTCTTGTGAGTGATGGTAAATGAGGTCATGAATAAGCGAGGCTTTCCAGCCCTCTGGTTCAGTACTCAGAGTTTTATTGACATCTAGTGTCCAAACAGGTCCACAGCAGGCCCAACAACTTCACACTCAACCTCAGCAGTGCCTCCGACCAGGAGGTGAAGGACTTACGTGACTTAATTGTAATTAAGTCAATCTAGAGACTCCTGGCTGAAAGCATGCTGACCATTTTACGATGAAAACACACCTTCTACCAGAGCGCACAATCTATTCAACACCAGATGACGGCTCCCCCCGTTGACATATTATTTTATATTCAAAGAAATAGTCCACCCACAGAATGATAGTCCTTCATCTTCTCCTCATCCTCATGCTAAGCAAGAATCTGAGCACTTTTTTAATATGTCAAATGCAGCCGGCGATCAGGAAGGCTTCTCGTTTCCCCCCAACTTTCATATAATGGAGTTCACCGGGGTCCGAGCCAAAAAGGTCCATAAAAGTCCACAAAAACTTGTCAATATTCCTCCATACTGCTCGTCCAATGTAATCCAAGTGTCCTGAGTGGGTATCGTCCAGAATTTACTGGAAACCATCATTAACTATATTTTTAGTCTAAACAGCAGAACATCGTACTTCCATACTGTACATGCACGTTCATGCGAGTTCACGACACTACAGAGGCCATGGCGTTCAGCGCCTACTCTGCCGATAATGCAAGCATAGAAGAAGAATTTTGCTTTAACCACCACAGCCTACCTGAGTTTTGTTGCTGACCACGTCCTTCCCTTTATGACCACAGTGTAGCATCCTCTGATGCTGCTTCCAGCAGGAGAACGCGCCATGTCATAAAGATGACATCATCCAGCAGGAGAACGCGCCATGTCATAAAGATGACATCATCCAGCAGGATAACGCGCCATGTCATAAAGATGACATCATCCAGCAGAACGCGCCATGTCATAAAGATGACATCATCCAGCAGGATAACGCGCCATGTCATAAAGATGACATCATCCAGCAGAACGCGCCATGTCATAAAGATGACATCATCCAGCAGGAGAACGCGCCATGTCATAAAGATGACATCATCCAGCAGAACGCGCCATGTCATAAAGATGACATCATCCAGCAGGAGAACGCGCCATGTCATAAAGATGACATCATCCAGCAGAAGAACGCGCCATGTCATAAAGATGACATCATCCAGCAGGATAACACGCCATGTCATAAAGATGACATCATCCAGCAGGATAACACGCCATGTCATAAAGATGACATCATCCAGCAGAACTCGCCATGTCATAAAGATGACATCATCCAGCAGGAGAACGCGCCATGTCATAAAGATGACATCATTCAGCAGGAGAACGCGCCATGTCATAAAGATGACATCATCCCGCAGGAAAACGCACCATGTCATACAGATGACATCATCCAGCAGGATAACACGCAATGTCATAAAGATGACATCATCCAGCAGAACTCGCCATGTCATAAAGATGACATCATCCAGCAGGAGAACGCGCCATGTCATAAAGATGACATCATCCAGCAGGAGAACGCGCCATGTCATAAAGATGACATCATCCCGCAGGAAAACGCACCATGTCATACAGATGACATCATCCAGCAGGAGAACGCGCCATGTCGTAAAGATGACATCCAGCAGGAGAACGCACCATGTCATAAAGATGACATCATCCCGCAGGAAAACGCACCATGTCATACAGATGACATCATCCAGCAGGAGAACGCGCCATGTCATAAAGATGACATCCAGCAGGAGAACGCACCATGTCATAAAGATGACATCATCCCGCAGGAAAACGCACCATGTCATACAGATGACATCATCCCGCAGGAAAACCCGCCATGTCATAAAGATGACATCATCCAGCAGGAGAACGCTTCATGTCATAAAGATGACATCATCCAGCAGGAGAACGCGCCATGTCATAAAGATGACATCATCCAGCAGGAGAACGCGCCATGTCATAAAGATGACATCATCCAGCAGGAAAACCCGCCATGTCATAAAGATTACATCATCCAACAGGAGAACGCGCCATGTCATAAAGATGACATCATCCAACAGGAGAACGCGCCATGTCATAAAGATGACATCATCCAGCAGGAGAACGCTCCATGTCATAAAGATGACATCATCCAGCAGGAGAACCCGCCATGTCATAAAGATGACATCATCCAACAGGAGAACGCGCCATGTCATAAAGATGACATCATCCAGCAGGAGAACGCGCCATGTCATAAAGATGACATCATCCCGCAGGAGAACGCTCCATGTCATAAAGATGACATCATCCAGCAGGAGAACGCGCCATGTCATAAAGATGACATCATCCAGCAGGAGAACGCGCCATGTCATAAAGATGACATCATCCAGCAGGAGAATGCACCAAGTCATAAAGATGACATCATCCAGCAGGAGAACGCGCCATGTCATAAAGATGACATCATCCAGCAGGAGAACGCACCATGTCATAAAGATGACATCATCCAGCAGGAGAACCCGCCATGTCATAAAGATGACATCATCCAGCAGGAGAACGGGCCATGTCATAAAGATGACATCATCCAGCAGGAGAACGCTCCATGTCATAAAGATGACATCATCCAGCAGGAGAACGCGCCATGTCATAAAGATGACATCATCCAGCAGGAGAACGCGCCATGTCATAAAGATGACATCATCCAGCAGGAGAACACGCCATGTCATAAAGATGACATCATCCAGCAGGAGAACGCGCCATGTCATAAAGATGACATCATCCAGCAGGAGACCGCACCATGTCATAAAGATGACATCATCCAGCAGGAGAACGCGCCATGTCATAAAGATGACATCATCCAGCAGGAGAACGCGCCATGTCATAAAGATGACATCATCCAGCAGGAGGCCGCACCATGTCATAAAGATGACATCATCCAGCAGGACAACGCGCCATGTCATAAAGATGACATCATCCAGAAAGAGACCGTGCTATGTCATAAAGATGACATCATCCAGCAGAAGAACGTGCCATGTCATAAAGATGACATCATCCAGCAGGAGGACGCACAATGTCAGAAAGATGACATCATCCAGCAGGATAACGCGCCATGTCATAAAGATGACATCATCCAGAAAGAGGCCGCGCCATGTCATAAAGATGACATCATCCAGCAGGAGAACAAACAGCAGTTCTCATCATGGATGTGGTGGAACGGGAGGTTCTCATCATGGATGTGGCGGAACGGGGAGGTTCTCATCACGGATGTCGTGGAACAGTATGTTATCATCATGGATGTGGTGGAATGGGAGGTTCTAATCATGGATGAGGTGGAACGGGAGGTTCTCATCACGGATGTGGTGGAACGGGAGGTTCTTATCATGGATGTGATGGAACAGGAAGTTCTCATCATGGATGTGGTGGAACGGGAGGTTCTCATCACGGATGTCGTGGAACAGTATCTTATCATCATGGATGTGGTGGAATGGGAGGTTCTAATCATGGATGAGGTGGAACGGGAGGTTCTCATCATGGATGTGGTGGAACGGGAGGTTCTTTTCATGGATGTGGCTGAACGGGAGGTTCTCATTATGGATGTGGTGGAACGGGAGGTTTTCATCATGGATGTGATGAAATGGGAGGTTCTCATCATGGATGTGGTGGAACGGGAGGTTCTCATCAAGGATGTGGTGGAACGGGAGATTCTCATCACGGATGTGGTGGAACGGGAGGTTCTTATCATGGATGTGATGGAACAGGAAGTTCTCATCATGGATGTGGTGGAACGGGAGGTTCTCATTATGGATGTGGTGGAACAGGAGGTTCTCATCATGGATGTGGTGGAACAGTATGTTATCATCATGGATGTGGTGGAACGGGAGGTTGTAATCATGGATGAGGTGTAACGGGAGGTTCTCATCATGGACATGGTGGAACGGTACGTTCTCATCATGGATGTGGTGGAACGGGAGGTTCTTATCATGGATGTGGTTGAACGGGAGGTTCTCATTATGGATGTGGTGGAACGGGACATTCTCATCATGGATGTGGTGGAATGGGAGGTTCTCATCATGGATGTGGCGGAACGGGAGTTTCTCATCATGGATGTGGTGGAACGGGAGATTCTTATCATGGATTTGGCGGAACGGGAGGTTCTCATCATGGATGTGGTGGAACGGGAGATTTTTTATCATGGATGTGGTGGAACGGGAGGTTCTTTTCATGGATGTGGCTGAACGGGAGGTTCTCATTATGGATGTGGTGGAACGGGAGGTTCTCATCATGGATGTGGCGGAACGGGAGGTTCTCATCATGGACATAGTGGAACGGGAGGTTCTCATTATAGATGTTGTGGAACGGGAGGTTCTCATCATGGATGTGGTGGAACGGGAGGTTCTCATCATGGATGTGGCGGAACGGGAGGTTCTCATCACGGATGTGGTGGAACGGGAGGTTCTCATCACGGATGTGGTGGAACGGGAGGTTCTTATCATGGATGTGATGGAAAAGGAAGTTCTCATCATGGATGTGGTGGAACGGGAGGTTCTCATCATGGACATGGTGGAACGGTACGTTCACATCATGGATGTGGTGGAACAGGAGGTTCTAATCATGGATGAGGTGGAACGGAAGTTCTCATCATGGACATGGTGGAACGGTACGTTCTCATCATGGATGTGGTGGAACAGGAGGTTCTAATCATGGATGAGGTGGAACGGGAGGTTCTTTTCATGGATGTGGCTGTACGGGAGGTTCTCATTATGGATGTGGTGGAACGGGAGGTTGTCATCATGGATGCGGTGGAACGGGAGGTTCTCATCACGGATGTGGTGGAACGGGACGTTCTCATCATGGACATGGTGGAACGGGAGGTTCTCATCATGGATGTGGCGGAACGGGAGGTTCTCATCACGGATGTGGTGGAACGGGAGGTTCTTATCATGGATGTGATGCAACAGGAAGTTCTCATCATGGATGTGGTGGAACGGGAGGTTCTAATCATGGATGAGGTGGAACGGGAGGTTCTCATCATGGACATGGTGGAACGGTACGTTCTCATCATGGATGTGGTGGAACAGGAGGTTCTCATTCTGGATGTGGTGGATGGGAGGTTCTTTTCATGGATGTGGCTGAACGGGAGGTTCTCATTATGGATGTGGTGGAACGGGAGGTTGTCATCATGGATGCGGTGGAACGGGAGGTTCTCATCATGGATGTGGCGGAACGGGAGGTTCTCATCATGGATGTGGTGGAACGGGAGGTTCTCATCATGGATGTGGCGGAACGGGAGGTTCTCATCATGGATGCGGTGGAACGGGAGATTCTTATCATGGATTTGGTGGAACGGGAGGTTTTCATCATGGATGCGGTGGAACGGGAGGTTCTCATCATGGATGTGGTGGAACGGGAGGTTCTCATTGTGGATGTGGTGGAACGGGAGGTTCTCATTGTGGATGTGCAGCTGACAAATCTGCAGCAACTGCGTGATGCTGTCATGTCAATAAGGAGCAAAATCTCTGAGAAATGTTTCCAGAATCTTGTTGAATCTATGCCACCAAGGATTAAAGCAGATCTTAAGGTGAAAGCGGTCCAACCCGGTACTGGCAAGGTGTTCCTAATAAAGTTTCCGTGAGTGTATATATACCATCATTGGAGTCTCAAGACCAGATCATGAACCTGATACAAATGCAAGTTCAAGTTCAAGTTCAATTTATTTATGCACACTAACAACATCCTTTTGGAGCCCGAGGTGCTGTACAACTAAACTTAATGGCAGGTTACTTAAAATAAGTCATAAAAATAATATAAAAAAACTAACAGAGAGAAGGTATAAGATAATCAGCATATATTTTATGCTTCACATGAAGCATAAAATAAAATACAAAGGACACCAGTCATATTAAAAAGGTCGTAATGACCCAGAGCTAAAACACAATAAAAGGAGGGATGACATGGGAGACCAAGGATGGAAAGAGGAGAGTAGGGAGGGGGGGTTATAGTGATGGAAAGGCCTGGGGAAAGAGGAAGGTCTTGAGCAGCTTTTTGAAGGCAGGGAGTGACTGAGCGGCTCTGATATTCAGAGGCAGCGCGTTCCACAGCCGTGGGGCCGCCACGGAAAAGGCTCTGCCACCCTTAGAGTCACATCTAAACCTGGGGACATCCAGGAGACGCGAGGAGGAGTATCTTAATGATCTGGGGGGGTGTAGCTGGTGAGGAGCTTGGCCAGGTATGTAGGTGAGGGGCCATTGAGGGCTTTAAAGACCAGGAGCAGAATTTTGAATTGAATCCTGAAAGCAACAGGGAGCCAGTGAATCTGAGCCAGAATAGGCGAGATGTGAGCGCGTCGGCGTGCACCAGTAAGCATGCGAGCCGCGGCTTTTTGAGCTACCTGGAGATGGTGGAGGGAGTGCTGATTTAAGCCCTGGTAAAGGGAATTGCAGTAGTCCAGGCAAGACATGATCAGCAGGTGGACTACCTTCTCAAGGTGTCATCTGGGCAGGTAGGGTTTTAGTTTATGTAGGGTTCTTAACTGAAAGAACACACTCTTCACCACAGAGTTCACCTGAGTGTCCAGCTTTAAAGCACTATCGATGGTGAACCCTAGCGTTTTGGCACGAGGGCGGATATGACCAGACAAGGGGCCGAGGTCAGGGCTTAACTTATTTTTAGATGGGGAATGGTTGAAGACAACAATTTCAGTTTTGTCATCGTTGAGGCGAAGGAAGTTCAGAGCCATCCACGCCTTCAGGTTGTTGAGACAGTGAAAGAGCCGGTCTATTGGGCCATTTTGGGGGTCCAATGAGAGGTAGACTTGAACATCATCGGCATAGCAGTGGTAGTGGAGGCCATATTTCTGAAAAATCATTCCCAGCGGAAGCAGATACAATGAAAACAGTATGGGGCCTAGGATGGAACCTTGGGGAACACCACAGGACAGCGGAGAGGGAGTAGATGAGAAATTATTGAGCTGAACAGAGAAAGATCTACCAGACAGATATGACCGGAACCAGCTAAAAGCAGTACCACGGAGACCCACGCAGTGCTCAAGCCGGGAGATCAGTATCTGGTGGTCCACAGTGTCGAAAGCAGCCGTCGGGTCTAGAAGGACAAGCGCTGCAGGGTGGCCGAAGTCGACAGATAAAAACAGGTCATTGAAAACCTTTACGAGAGCTGTCTCTGTGCTATGGGCTGGTTTAAAACCTGATTGGAACTTATCTGAAATATTGTTCTGTTCTAGATGGGACTGTAGTTGCTGCAGCACCAGTCTCTCTAGGATTTTTGAGAGGAAAGGGAGTTTTGAGATTGGTCTGTAGTTCACCAGCCCAACAGGGTCAAGGTTAGGCTTCTTTAACAGAGGCTGAACAACTGCATGTTTAAAAACAGAGGGGACACAGCCCGACTCCAAGGATGTATTAAGAAGGTGGTGAATGAACGGGCCAAGGTCATGAAATACATCATGAATCAGCACTGGGTGAACGGGGTCAGAGGGGGAGAAAGAGGGTTTGGAACCACAGACAACCTTAGATAGGGTAGTCAGTGATACTGGTTCATACTGTTCTAAAACAGTCAGAGAGGTCGGGGGGAGACCACAGGTAGCGAGGAGGATGGAACCGGAAGAGATCTAATGAGTGTGATTTTATCCATGAAGAAGGTTTTAAATCTGTTGCAAAGGTCTACAGAGGGTGGGAGAGATGGGGGCTTTGGTGGGTTCACGAGCCTGTTCATGGTGGAGAAGAGAAAACGAGGTTTATTACTGTTTTTGACCACGAGGTTGGAAAAATAAGTTGTTTTAGCAACCTTCACAGCTTTCTGATACTCCATCAGACATTTCCTCAGCAACCCCAATGAGACATGCAGCCTATCCTTTCTCCACCGGCGCTCCGCACGTCGACACTCACGGCGGAGCGTGCGAGTGGAGTCATTCAGCCAGGGTTGGGACGCGGGCTTGGGATTAAATGCAGGCAGACCAGGCGTCTTATTTATAAACTGTGCGCAGGAGCTTTACGAAAAATGCTCGTGCACCGAAAAATATCCACACACACACACACACACCTCAACCCCCACTGACTCTGCCTGCTCACAATCTCACCTACCTCAGGACTGCACACCTCACTTTATCATCACCATGGCACCAGTTCAACACTGCACTGTTGCATCCATCAGGACTGCTGCTCAGTTTACTCCTCATATGCATTATTTCACTTTTGCTACTGTACTGTCACATTGCTAAAAACATACTGTACATGTACAGTTACCTGTTTACATTGACTATGTGCACCATTGTCCATCAGGACCTCTGTACTGTTCCATTGTCAAACTTTATTTATTTATATATTTTTTTTATATACTGCAGCATCTCTACATGTGAGGCTGGAAAACTGTCAGAATCTTCATGAATAGGGGATTATCACACTTTCGTGTTCCCGTTTCCGGAACTTGTAACATTTAAACGCTTTCTCTTATGGGCCAGCTCAACAGTAGCTGAATCCAATGTCCCTGCTCTGTTCCACTTTGCAAATCTTATTAAAAACGCCAACCCTACTTAAATTTTCATGGATTCCCGACTGAAGCGATGTTAAGGAATTATTGAATCAAAGCGATTCGCCGGGGTGAAGGGCAAAATTTTATAATAAAACATGTTTGTCTGCAGCTGGCACTTCAATAATACAGCTGGCGTTAGCAGGCTAACATTAGCCAGCTAGCGTTTGCTGACGTGCCTAACTTTGAGCGTCTTAAAACACCAGTGTTGGGCAAGCCACTTAGAAAATGTAGTGAGCAAAGCTACAAGTTATTCTACAGTAAATGAAGCTTCGCTACACTGAAGCTACACACCAAAGAAATGTAGCAAGCTAACCTACAATAAAATAACAAAAGTAGCTTAACTACATCAAAGCTACTTTTTTTTTAACATCGAACTTACTTCATTCCAAGTCACATTGTTACACTTCCTAGTGATCAATGAAACTGATCTCTGATACGTTTGATCTGTCAGTTTATTAAAGTCTTCTTCCTTAACAAAACTGATACTTACTATACATACCGTAATCCCCCCGCCCCCACCAAAAAAAAAAAAAAAAAGAAAAAAGTTGTGTGTGTGACTGTCTTCCAGGGCAGCTACTTTGGTTGAATGGAGTCTCTTTAAAGGAAAAACAAAACTTTTCACATTTCAAATGTAACTTAACTATTCAGGTATAAATGAATACTTAATTCTGAAATGTTTGGATAATCATACATCATACAACCATGATTATCAAAATGTCTCAATTAATACAGCAACTGTCAGTGAGTCAGTCTGATCATTCTAAATCAGCTTTAGTTTTAATTAAATGTTTGATCTACCTCATTGTTTTTTGTTTTGATTAATTTAAAGTGGTTAAAGTAACATGTTTATTTCATCTTGGATTGTGTAGTCTTGCTATAAAGCTGTCTCTGTTTCTGCCATCTACAGAAATATCAGTCCCCCCCCGATGACTGATCTATTTAATATAAGCACATTCTTGTTTTGTAGATGAAAAAGAAAACCTGCACAAATAAAGTTATACTGCTCTGTTTGTCCCAACCTTTCCTGCCATTCTTGTCATACACACATGCATTTAGAACGCGCGTGCGCACACACGTACACACACACGTTATCATTTCGCTTTTAAATGACGTTTTTAGCTAGTGCTATGTTAGCTGTTGAAGTTTGCTGGCTGAGTTGTGATGACTAGCTTAGCTGATTGTGTTAGCTTCAGCAAATACCTGAATGTGTCCTTAAATTTGTGTTGGACGTCTTGGACGTTGACAGGAGCTTCCTCGTGGGGTTGCACAATAAACAACGGAATGTATAACTGCTCTGTCAGGTCTCGAAGATCTTGAACTTGTTGTGATATGGCCATGGGGATTCACACAGCGAAGACGTCTCTGTCTCTACCGGCTCCCCCTCCAGTTGCACGCTTACAATTTCGGCCTCATCAGACAATTCTCGCGGTCATCTGTTTTTTATACAGTCTAGGGCAGGAACCGGGATGATAGGTACGCAAAGTTAAAAGGCTCCTGCCACATCTGCATCAGGAGTAAACAGGAGAGATGCGTTTAAGGTCTAGAAATAGCTGGGAAAATCTAGCTTCTGAGGACGCTACCCCGGTACTTAGCCACGAAAGTAGCTTCACTTGTCATGATCTCTGGCTGTGGTGTTTTGTTTTAGGTGGAGTGGGCAGGCTTCCAGGAAGTTTTGGGCAGAGACTGGAGAAATTCCATTCCACACCTGCAATCAATCGTTGCTGCTGACTATTTGAGGACCTGCAGGAGCTCCAGTCTTTGCCAGATCGTCTCTCTGCCTCAGTGATAATTCGGTCTTTCTTGTGTGCGCTCCTCCGGCTGATTTTGCAATCATTCTACTAGATCTTGTGCTGTTTGTGGACAGTTTTATTGCAACCCTGGATCTCTTTTCTTCCTGGACTCTTCAGTTCCTTGCCTGCCTGCTCGCCCCTCCACTTATCTGGACTCTGGACCATCTACATCACGGCCACCTACCTTCCCCCTCTGCTATTGGAACCCTCCAAGAGATCAGTAAGCTCATACCACAAAATCAGTCCTTCTGTTCCTGCCACCTTTGCATCCAACTAATCTCCGCTCTCTGCCCACAGAACCAGTCTGGAATCCAGAATACAGTTGTCTAAAATAAATTCTGTCATTGCTATCTGCTTCTGGGTTTTCATCCTTGCAATCGGCTGACTGCCGTGACATCACTACTGAAAAGCTATTTGATGTAGAAAACAGCGACTTTACGACCCACGACTGAGAAATGTAGTTAAACTAGTAGTTGTAATGGCTACTTGTAACGGCGCTACTGCCCAACACTGGAAAACACACAAGCATCTGAAAACCGGGTCTGTACCCTCCCATTTCCAGCGGATCAACTGGGGACTGCCAAGAAAGGAGATGCTTATAAAAGTACATTTTTACAGATTTTGTGCATCAGACGAGGACGTTGTCTTTTCACATAGCAGCAGCTGCACGACACCGCTACTAGGTGAACATCACGGCCTAAGCCAGTTTTTTTTCTAATGCTTTATTGATGATAAAGGCATAAGATCTGATTTCCAGATGCTTGTGTGTTTTCAAACGCACAGTTCAGCACATCAGCTAACACTAGCCTGCTAACGCCAGCGTCTCACCAGCTACACACAAACGTGCTACCTTGTTTTATAATAAAGTTTGTAGACTTTTATGAGCTGTCTCTTTTCTTGGAAGTCCCCAGTTCTTCCACTGGAAACGGGAGGGTGTAGACCCGATTTTCAGATGCTTGTGTGTTTTCAGACGCACAAAGTTAGGCACCTCAGCAAATGCTAGCCTGCTAACGCTAGCTATAATGTAGCTGCGTCATTGACGTGCTGGCTACAAATAATCATGCTACCCTGTTTTATTATGAAGTTCGACCCTTCACCTCGGCGAATCGCTTTGATCCACCAATTCCTTAGCAACGTTTCAGTCGGGAAATCCATGAAAATATAAGTAGGGTTGGCGTTTGGGTTAGGGTTAACCCTAACCCGATTTACAAAGTGGAACAGGGCTCTGTTGCACAAAGCAGGTTTAATGAAAACCCTGAGTTGTTTAACCCTGAAATTCGGGAAACTCTGAGTTTTCCGTAGCCCAAAGGTTGGAAACTCAACCCAGGGAAAGATGAGTAACTCTAGCCTGTTGCACGAAGAGGGGTACCTTAAACCTTCGGTCAGTTACCATGGTAACAGACTCTCTGAAACTAACCTGGTCGGGAGCAGGTTAGTGTGGAGAAACCTTGAGTTTCTCGCTGACTCCGCCCACTTTCAGACACTCTCACCGTTTCATTTCCTCATTCATTCATTCAGTCAGCGGTGAGTTTTGGCTGCTGCCGTATCGAATAAAACATGTTAAAATAAATCAGAGTCGGTAGGTTACAGAAGAGTTCTTTGGATAAGGATTTCATGGATGAAGATGCTGCATTTCTACGGAGAGTTAAACATTCGGATATTGTTATCATACCACGGATAGAAGTTATTTTATTTCCCGACAGTTGTGATTTCTGTTGTTAGTTTCATATCACAGTCATTCATCTACATACAAGCCGATCTGTCCGTACATTTATACATCACCATCCGTATGTGACAGATGGAGGTCCTGTCTCTCTGTTTCCCAGAGATGCTTTGTGCTGATTATTTGACCATCAAGCTGTCTCTGTCTCTGGGTAAATGAGCAAGGTTAACGATTGTCACGCAGAAAGTTGTGGTTTGATCCCAGATGTGACTTTTTTCATGTTGCCATACGCTTTCCCCTCAAAGCAGATGGTTATTGTTTATTGCCCTGCGTTTTTTTGCAAAAGGATTCTTTTCTTTAATTTGAGATGCAGGGCATTTGAGAAATGTGACAGATATATTTAATCTTAATACTTCTGACAAAAGCGCTTCTCCCCCCGCGGAATCGCACCCAAGATACATAAATAAAATTGCTGCGATAAAAGTACAAAGCTGGATTTGAACACCAGCCTCCGAGGTGAAACATAAATGCACGAAGCATTCAACCAAGTAGTTACCTACACAAACCAGCTGGAATCATACTGACAGCATCTCAGACTGTCGCGTTACAGTTCTACTCTATAACACCGTTGTGGTTGTAAAGGACAGCATTTAAACTTAAATCTTCTCCCACACCGTCATTCTTTTTTTTTTCTTTTTCCTTTTTTTGCAGCAGCAGTTCAAACTCGCCATATGAGGCTTTAGAAGTTAGTTCCATTCAATGGCAGGCACAGCCCCGCCTTTGCATCTACGTTGCCATGGTGACTCGTCGAATCGGTGCTCAATTGGTGCTGGCTTTTTATCATGGTAGAGCATGTTTAAAAGCCCGGGTTGAACTACCCTGAGTTCATTAAACCAACTCAAATCGGCTGTTCTGGGACTGAAAACTCAGAGTTTCGAATCTCCGAGTAGATCAACTCAGAGTTCAGGGTTACACTCAGAGTTTGTTGAACCTGCTTCGTGCAACAGACCCCAGAGCAGTGACATTGGATTCAGCTACTGTTGAAGTGGCCCGGAAGAGGAAGCGGCTAAATGTTACAAGTTCTGGAAACAGGAACACGAAGCGTGATAATCCCCTGTTAGGAGAATAATGTGGCTGTAAGAAAACATGATGAAAAACAACTTAGCTGACCCAGATATTGCCAAATTGTGATTTTTATTATGAGTTATAATTTATTTCTTAGAAAATGAATGTGTTAATATTACAGATTAATCTCCCTGCAATAGCAGATTTATTTTGATAGCCATAATAAGAATTTTACATTTATTTAGTTTACAGCAATTACAACGGTCTGGTGACCATCCAGGAATCCCCAGTTCAGGAAAGGTTGTTCTGGGGAATCTATCGGTATATCAGTCAGTAATGATGGTCCATGAAATATTTGTGGTCAGTAAAAACTCTCCATCCAGATCCTCCTCTCGCCATAATCTTCCAGCAGTGCAGCGCATCCATGGTGAAGCACCATGCACGAGGGTCACCACAGTATTTATGTTTACTCAATAATTACAATTATTGCTACACACCTTGTTACAGTTTAGGCTATGTACCAATTAGTTCTGTCGCTGTCATAGTAGGTGTAGGATACTGTATCTATGATGCTCATGGATTGCAGCTCAATCCAGGAACACACGAGGGTTTCTGAGGGTCTACAGTCTGACATCTGGCTTAAGTTCATCATCTTATCAGTGGTGCCGCCAGTTTCCTGTCTCTAAAATGTCCATGCACAGGTTCAGAGTTTGTGTGCAGGTGTGCACGTTCTCCTGTCAGGTTTGTTTTTGTAAATCAGAAACTGCGTGGAAAATCACTTAGGCCACTTTCAGGCTGTTTTGTACATAAGCAGCTTTAGAAACGAGGCCCCAGATCATGAACGTGACTCAAATGAAAATAAATGACTGGTGGTACCTTGTATGCTTTCATCAGGTCCAGTGGGTCCACTTTGGGCCCTTCCAGTGAGTCCTGGTTCTGTAGTAGCGTCCGCACCGTCTCCTCCATGCTGTGGTTAAGGAGAAACAGGAAATTAGCACTGTGGAGATACCACACTGAGAAAACGTTTAGAAAGTAAAGTTGTACTACACAAACTAAATTATATCGGGAGCTCATCGTCTGTCCGTCCGTCCATCCGTCAGTCAATCACATTTTATTTATATAGCACTTTTCATACAAATAAAATACAACACAAAGTGCCCCCCACCCACCCACCCCTGAACCAAACAGACCAGGGCAAACCCCACATGTGGTGTGGAGTCCCCCAGTCCTCCCGTACCACGTTTCTACGTTTAGTAAGATGTGATGGTCGACTGTACCGAAGGCGGCACTGAGATCCAGTGAAACCAAGACTGTAAGTTGACTCATATCTGTGTTTTTGACTCCTTTGCATTTGAACACAAAGAGCTGACTGAAATCTGGCCGGGATTTGCGTCTTCATTTCTTCTGCAGGAATTCAATGTCTGCTTGGCATCCTCATCCTCCTCCGTCTCCATCTCCTGCTCGGCACCAGCCGTCAGTCAGATTTCCTTCCAGTGGACGATATGCTGAACGTCACCGAAGCAGATCAGCAGCGTAGATTAACCATCCATGACGTTTGACGTAAAACCCGTTCAGGATTATTTTTCTCCGCCCATCTTTCACTTCTTACTTAGTAAAGGGGAAGTTTCCAGTAGTGAATTAAAGTACTCGGGTTAAAATGTACTTGAGTAAAAGTAAAATGACCTATTTCAAAAACTACTAAAAATTTACAAATTACTCACAAAAACTACTCATTTACAGTAACTTTATGTAACTAGTTACTTCCACCTCTGCTGATGAGTCTCCATTTCAGCTCCACATTCAGACGCTTGGCTCAGAATTTAGCGTAAAGTGACGGCTGCGTGAACGTTGAGGTGTGTGAGGCGGGTTTGTTCAGACTTTGCATGTTAGATGTTCAATGAAATTCAGAGTCAAAGCATCAGCTCGTTCCAACCTGGAGAGACAGGTGAGGAAGGAAGCTGAGACGTAGAGCTGACTCTCTGGGGGACGAGACGTGGGTTTTGAGTTGACGTGAGGAAAACTAAACAACGAGCATAAAAATGACACATATTTATGTATATCTGTATCAGCTCATTTGTTTAAGACTCAAAGGAAACATGATTATTCAACTACTGTATGAAGCAAAATGAAGACAGAAGTCAGGTCTGAGATCGGTTCAGTAATGCAGGTCGATAGTTGGAAGCGAGATGTGCTGAACAAAGGGAACATAAAGCTGATCATCATCAACAAAACACTGTCAAACCTTATTATTCTGTCCATATCATCGTCAGACTGGTCAATCCCGACTTTATTCAGGTTCAGGGTTCATTAGATGCTGCTAGCAAACATAGCATCTTCTCAATAATAGATTAGCTGGTAAACACCTCTGAGAACATCTCATATTATCTTTAGATTTAGATCAGAAAAGTCCTTATGGATATTATGGATGAAATGTGAACTTTTAAAATCAGTCTTATGAGAAATATTTTTACTCTACTTACCAGGGCTTACATTGTGTTATTGTTATTAGTGGTCTTAAACCGAAAAGGTTCCTGGTATTGTGCAGGCAAACGCTCTAAAGGTACGCAGTGGAGCTCTTAGAGCGTCCCAATCCCAGTCTTTATGTGGAGATGGTTTGTCCCAAAGACTCTGAAAACATGGACGTAGTATCCAGTCACGTCTGAATAGGGGAAAGTGAAGCCAGGTAAGCGTGTCCCACCATCACCATCTTACCACATCACGTGTGTCATCACTCCCGGAAAATACTAAAATGGGCAAAGTGCGACCTCGGGGCAAATGATTGACAGCTGACGTACTCTGGACTAAATAACCGAACTCATCTTTGCAAACATGTCGCTTCCTTGCAGACTTGTTGCGTCGCAGCCACGTTCAGACACCAGGAAATGTTGCGGATAAGTCAGTGCAGCCACGCTCTCCCTTCAGCTCTTTCCGGAACATTTTCTTGAGCTTTCAGCCAAAATGACATGAGAGTTTTAGGTGGTTTTCACACAAATGTGGGCGGGGCCAGGCGCTGCCGCAGCAGTGAAAGGGTTATGTCTCAGTTTTCAACTAATCCGGCTCTGTTTCACATCTGCTGTTTTATAACCGCACCCAGTAGTTGCTCATTGTGTATCCATGGCAACCAGACAGAAGTAGGTGCATCCCAGCTGTATAGCGTAGCTGTGTTGTAAACAAAACACACGTGAATGGAGTTTGTTGAAGACGAGACACAGTTGCTGTGGAGAACAATGTCATCATGTGCTGGAGGCGGATTTCCGGACAAACCAGAGCAAGACGCAGATTGATCCGGTTGAACCGTGAAGTCTGGACCATACGCAGATATTATCTGTGAACAGCAGGTACCGGTGAGCTGTAAACATGAGCATTAACGCTTAGCCTGCTAGCCCTTATTGGTAATGTGTCCAGTTTTTGTAAATGCCCCATTGACCTTAACATTATAAATACATTAGTAGCTAGCAAACACAAGATGATACTAAACGTTCCAGTTAGGTCGTAACCCTGTTATTGTAATAACACTGTCAATAAGATGATATCCCAACAGTACAGCAGCCTACGGAGCTGTCGTTATTTTATGTGTTTAGGTGTCTAAGTGTGGTTAAAACTGGGGAGCAGGCTGTCTCTAGATGTGGCATGCAAAGGCACTTTGGTGCCCCTCCTCACGCCCCGCTTACACGCACCCTCCCCAAAACCCTACGTTGTGTGTGAGGTAAGCAGGGGGAGAGGTCTAGGAAGGACCGGGCGGGTATGAATTCCCCTCTAAATGAGCCGTTACCGGCATTAGTACCCTCCTCCGATCCCAGGCAGAAGGGGCAGGCATGGCCGCCCTCACGCCAGGCGACCGGCATTCACCACAGGGGCCAGCCTCGGCCCCGGGGGCGCCCGACCACCCCAGACCAGCGAGGGGAAAAGGGACGGGAGCGGAAAGGTCGGCGGAGGGGCCAGAGTCACCGGCCCAACATCCCCAGGCCCTCAAACCCCCCAAAGGCACGCAGAGCTCTTTTTTTTTTTTTTTTCCTAAACCAATAATCAGGAGAGTCCTTCTCCCCAGGTGCTCCAATCAGTTCGAAAGCTCCCACTAGCGGGAATAAAACCAAAAAAAACCATAAAACATGCAAAACCAACTAGTGGGCAGAGTCCAGTCTCGCAGCACCCGGTTCACCCTTACACAAGTGCTCACAGCCAAACGCCACGGGGAGGAGGGGCATCGAATCGCTCCGTAAACACTTTTATCCCCACAGGGATTCTGAAAAGCATTTGCGGAGGTGAAAGTCCTGAGTTCTGCTTTAATTCTGAATAAAAGTTCATTCTGCTTTAAGGAAGACCATATAAACCCTTAATTCCAAGTGAAAACGGTAATTCTGAATAAAACTTAAATCCGAACAAAGTGGTTGGTTTATTCCACTTTTAATTGTGAATAATATAATTTTCTCACATGTAACCGTTAATTCGAATTTAACTTTACTCCTGTGGTTCTGAGCATGCTCCCTCCCTTGTCCTGTTGTAATGGTGCTTGTCTAAGCGAACGTGTAAGTGACTCGTGCCAGCCGGCGGAGATGAAGAAGCATGTTAGCATTGAGCTGCTGCCTCAAAACAACAATCACAATACAGAGAACATCTGTGTTATGACGTTGTTTTCATGTCATAGTTGAAACAACAAGGAGCAGGAACCGGCGTCTGTTTACTTCCATGTGGACGTAAACGGACGTAAATACGTCACGTCCACCTCCTGTCCAATCAGAACCCTTCCTCACGGGGATAAACGGGTTTATCCATATAAACTTTAATTTAGAATTATTTCCACGTAAACAGAAAGCAGAATAATTCAATTCCGAATAATTTAACTCGGAACAATTAGTTTAGAATAAAAAAACATCACGTAACTGGGGCCATGGAGACAAGCTGGTACATGTCCTACATCTCCGAGGTACAAGACCTGAACGCATGTCTGAATGCAGACGGTATCAAGTCTGCATTACCGCCTCCTTCCAGAGCAGGTCTGGAAGCGGCTCAGGAGCGTTTCAGAACGCCTCTGCCACGGCTGGATTCTCCAGTTCACTCCATCATGCCACAGACACCATGGCCATGGCTGCCCCTCTCTCTGGCCATGTGCCCCTGTGCTCACGGCCGCCGTGGTCACGATGCCCCCACCGGCGCATCTTTTTCTCCTCTGTGTGTTTTTCCTGTCTTATGGTTTTATTGCCAGCAGTAGGTTTGATTCTGCCTCGTATGAACCGCGGAGTCCTGCATGCAGCACAGCGCTGTATGATACAGCATCACAGCAAATGTGACGCAGGCAGCAGCAGCTGTTCATCTGGAAGTAAACTTCCGCGAAGGAGGCGCCGGCAGCGCTGAGCCGAGCCGAGTTCAGAGAGTTGGATCCATTTGTGAAAGCATACAACAATAAACACTCAACATATTAATAGAATAATAATAATAATAATCACAATAATAATAATAATAATACATTTTATTTAAAGCGTCTTTCATGAAACAAATACAATACAAAAGATAAAATAAGGCTAATTTGATCTTTTGCTTATTAGATTATTTATTTAATGAGCAATATAAAGGATGAGTATAAATCCATGAAAAATAAACAGAAAACAATAATGAAAACGGTGAACATCAGTATAGATGCAGGTGCAGAGAGATGGGTAAGGGTTACAGGAAAGCTTGAACTGCTGAGTTTTGAGATGGGATTGGAGAGAGGGAAGGAGGTAATGTTGCAGTGGTCAGGAGGAGGTCAGTTCCAGAGTTTGGGAGCAGAGCCGCTGAAAGCCCTGGTCGCCATGGTAACAAGGCAGGGGAGTGGGAGAGGATGTTAGGGAACGAGAGGACAGGTACGGAGAAGCGAAATGGTGAATGGAGGATTTTCAGATGATTCTGGAGTTAATGGCTCTTGCAGAAAAACCACATGTGATTTACATGTGAAAAGCACATGGGAGTTAAATGCACATGTGCACCATGTGCAGGCCACGTGTGAATCACAAGTGGTTCACGTGTGCATGAACATGTGGACCACATGTGAGTCACGCGTTTTTCACATGTGGATCACACTAAAATGTTCCAAAAGCACACGTTTGCACATGTGGAACATGTGCACGCACATGTGGAGCACATGTGGTTTTTCTGTAAGGGTGGGAGCTGCTGTGGGACCGGGGTGATGCGGTGGGAGGGGCGGGTTTTGGTGATGATGCGGGCACCAGAATTCTTGACCAGTGACTGTTGATGGAGTGATTTTTGAGATAGACCGAACAGAAGAGTTACAGTAATGGAGGCGGGACGTGACCAGACTGTGGACCAGGACGGCAGGGAGATATGCTGAAGATGGAAATATGCTGACGGGGTTATGTTGCTGATGAGGGCTTGGAAAGATAAGGTGCTGCCGAGGATGACACCCAGACTCTTGACCTGAGGGGAGAGAGGGACTGAGGAGTTGTCGACAGAAAGTAAGAAGCTGTAACTGCAGTTTTGGAAAGAGATGAAGAGGTGGTGATGAGGAGGAACTCAGCTTGAGAACCAAGCCATCTACTGGTCCCTCGTCATCCTCCCAACAACCACACATACAAATATTTGGACATTTGTTGTGTATTTGATCCCCTGAGATGAAGTTTTACAGGGGAGTTTCTCTTTTTTGAACCTAGGGGGGTTGTTTTCATCTGTCCTTTCATATATGTGAGTGATGGAGAAAGGAATGTTCCAGATATCTCCTGTATTTATCCGGCAGCAGCTAGCAGCAGCTAGCAGCCCAGCTAATGATAAGTATGGGGCAACTGGCCCCCGCGTCTGAGTTCACCCTAAAAACCGGCTTTTTTCCACCCTGAAGGGCTCGGATAGTCTGATCGAATGCCCGACATCATACTAGAGAGGAGACATGAACAAAGTATCTAAATTACCTGGATTTCGCTGTTTGTTTTGGTGTCTGTGTCCAAATCTCAGACGTTAGAAATCAAATCTTGTTCCAAAGTCATGCGATAACTTGCATCAAAACACTGATGGGTGATGCAAGTTACCGCACAATTTCAGAACAAGAAATCTAACTAACTGCATAAAAATGACAGTTTTTAATAAAACAATAACTGACACTGTATTGTGTCTTTACAAAACTAAAACTAACTAAAATATTTGCAAAATCAACTTTTGTTTTAGTCTTTGTACATTTGATTAATACATCAGCCTTTTGGGTTGATATGAAATCTATTTCTACTTAATCTATTTACTTTGTTCTAACAGTTTTACTCCCAATGACTTTCTGATGATTTTGAATGTTACACCAGACAAATAATATACAAAAAAATAAATAAATAAAACTAAAACTGAAACTAGTCAGTCTTTTTTTGTTTTACATGACTGGAGAACTGACAGACTCGGAGTGGCAGGAAAAACTTTACCATTACATAACCTGGTAAAACCTCTGAAAGCACACATTGCACATCTGTTGTATCATAGTTTATTTAAACTCTACTGTGGTGGTTTTATTTGCTGTGTCACGTCTGAGAGACCGGGAGATGGAGAAGAGCGTGAAGAGAACGAGGAATGATGGAGAGACCGGGGGATGAGGAAGAGCGTGAAGAGAACGAGGAATGATGGAGAGACCGGGGGATGAGGAAGAGCGTGAAGAGAACGAGGAATGATGGAGAGACCGGGGGATGAGGAAGAGCGTGAAGAGAACGAGGAATGATGGAGAGACCGGGGGATGAGGAAGAGCGTGAAGAGAACAAGGAATGATGGAGAGACCGGGGGATGAGAAAGAGCGTGAAGAGAACGGGGAATGATGGAGAGACCGAGGGATGAGGAAGAGCGTGAAGAGAACGAGGAATGATGGAGAGACCGGGGGATGAGGAAGAGCGTGAAGAGAACGAGGAATGATGGAGAGACCGGGGGATGAGGAAGAGCGTGAAGAGAACGAGGAATGATGGAGAGACCGGGGGATGAGAAAGAGCGTGAAGAGAACGGGGAATGATGGAGAGACCGGGGGATGAGGAAGAGCGTGAAGAGAACGGGGAATGATGGAGAGACCGGGGGATGAGGAAGAGCGTGAAGAGAACGAGGAATGATGGAGAGACCGGGGGATGAGGAAGAGCGTGAAGAGAACGGGGAAGGATGGAGAGACCGGGGGATGAGGAAGAGCGTGAAGAGAACGAGGAATGATGGAGAGACCGGGGGATGAGGAAGAGCGGTAAGAGATCGAGGAATGATGGAGAGACCGGGGGATGAGGAAGAGCGTGAAGAGAACGGGGAATGATGGAGAGACCGGGGGATGAGGAAGAGCGTGAAGAGAACGGGGAATGATGGAGAGACTGGGGGATGAGGAAGAGCGAGAAGAGAACGGGGAATGATGGAGAGACCGGGGGATGAGGAAGAGCGTGAAGAGAACGAGGAATGATGGAGAGACCGGGGGATGAGGAAGAGCGTGAAGAGAACGAGGAATGATGGAGAGACTGGGGGATGAGGAAGAGCGTGAAGAGAACGGGGAATGATGGAGAGACCGGGGGATGAGAAAGAGCGTGAAGAGAACGGGGAATGATGGAGAGACCGGGGGATGAGGAAGAGCGTGAAGAGAACGGGGAATGATGGAGAGACCGGGGGATGAGGAAGAGCGTGAAGAGAACGGGGAATGATGGAGAGACCGGGGGATGAGGAAGAGCGTGAAGAGAACGGGGAATGATGGAGAGACCGGGGGATGAGGAAGAGCGAGAAGAGAACGGGGAATGATGGAGAGACCGGGGGATGAGGAAGAGCGTGAAGAGAACGAGGAAGGATGGAGAGACCGGGGGATGAGGAAGAGCGTGAAGAGAACGAGGAATGATGGAGAGACCGGGGGATGAGGAAGAGAGTGAAGAGAACGAGGAATGATGGAGAGACCGGGGGATGAGGAAGAGCGGTAAGAGATCGAGGAATGATGGAGAGACCGGGGGATGAGGAAGAGAGTGAAGAGAACGAGGAATGATGGAGAGACCGGGGGATGAGGAAGAGAGTGAAGAGAACGAGGAATGATGGAGAGACTGGGGGATGAGGAAGAGCGTGAAGAGAACGGGGAATGATGGAGAGACCGGGGGATGAGGAAGAGCTTGAGGAGAACGGGGTATGATGGAGAGACCGGGGGGATGAGGAAGAGCGTGAAGAGAACGGGGTATGATGGAGAGATCGGGGGATGAGGAAGAGCGTGAAGAGAACGGGGAATGATGGAGAGACCGGGGGATGAGGAAGAGCGTTAAGAGAATGAGGAAGGATGGAGAGATCGGGGGATGAGGAAGAGCGTGAAGAGAACGAGGAATGATGGAGAGACCGGGGGATGAGGAAGAGCGTGAAGAGAACGGGGAATGATGGAGAGACCGGGGGATGAGGAAGAGCGTGAAGAGAACGGGGAATGATGGAGAGACCGGGGGATGAGAAAGAGCGTGAAGAGAACGGGGAATGATGGAGAGACCGGGGGATGAGGAAGAGCGTGAGGAGAACGGGGAATGATGGAGAGACTGGGGGATGAGGAAGAGCGAGAAGAGAACGGGGAATGATGGAGAGACCGGGGGATGAGGAAGAGCGTGAAGAGAACGAGGAAGGATGGAGAGACCGGGGGATGAGGAAGAGCGTGAAGAGAACGGGGAATGATGGAGAGACCGGGGGATGAGGAAGAGCGTGAAGAGAACGGGGAATGATGGAGAGACCGGGGGATGAGGAAGAGCGTGAAGAGAATGAGGAAGGATGGAGAGATCGGGGGGATGAGGAAGAGCGTGAAGAGAACGGGGAATGATGGAGAGACCGGGGGATGAGGAAGAGCGTGAAGAGAACGGGGAATGATGGAGAGACCGGGGGATGAGGAAGAGCGTGAGGAGAACGGGGAACGATGGAGAGACTGGGGGATGAGGAAGAGCGTGAAGATAAAGTAATGATCTTTGTCCTCCTTTAGACAGATGCTGCTTTCTCCAGGACAAGAGAAACCGGCCTTCCCCCCTGCAGTGCAGAAGTCTGATCACCTCTAGCTCTCTTAAAGAGCCACTGAACCCCCAAGATGAACATCTGCCCTGACTCTGATCACCGCTGAATTAACAGAAACACAGATGCCCACATAAATGTTAAGAATGATTTACACAAATGGCAGAACTTCCTTCATAATTGCTTGTTTGACCTGAGACCTCTTTGTCACCGAAGCTGGTCTCCATCAAAGTGACACTCATCTCTTTCAGCAGACCATGGAACCAAAAGCAATGGTCCTCCTCACATCACGCCCTTTTACCTCCAGCTTCCAAAGGATATCAGAGTTTCAAGAATGTGTTCCTCTTTTTTTATTAAACATTGGACTTGGATTTTTACCTTGAATTAATTTGATTTAATTCCATATAATCTGATTTAATTGCATATAACTTGATTCTTTTTTTGACATGAGTTAATTGTCTTTAATTTTATGTTCTTCTTTTGTGAAAGAAGAATCTTTTTTTGATCATTTAGTTGATTTGAGCACACACTGAACTGCTTGAAAATTTAAACAAAAGTTCAGTCTTTTGACTTCCGGTTATGGCGGCCACGTAGAAATACATGCAGAATTTCGCTCCGCTGTAATGTGTTCTTAAAACTGCTGTTCACACACAATTTGCGTCAAATAAGGACAATTTAAGGTATAATGCCTAGCTCGACAAAGGGACATAAAGGAAAAAGTCAAGCATCCAAACAAACAAAGTTGTTTGACCACGACCTCCGGAAAGAAGCTCCTGTAGCTAACAAGAACATGGCTACGCAAGACAGGGAAAGTGAGTCAGGAAATAGCAAATCTGATCAAATACTGGCCGCACTGGAGTCATTGAAAAATGAGTTTTCCTTGAAACTTGACAATGTGACGATGACACTTCAAGATGTGAAGAAGGAGATGAGAGACTATAATGAACGCATGTCGCAAGCAGAGGAGCGCATTGCCACAGCGGAAGATGAAGTGGCTAACTTGCAGGCTAAAGTTTGTGACTTGCAGGCTAAAAACAAAACAATGGAGGAAAAGCTTATGGATCTCGAAACCAGGTCTCGCTTGAATAATTTGCGGCTTGTGGATTTGCCAGAAGACACGGAGGGACCAGATGTTTGTGCTTTCTTGGAGAAGTGGATTCCCGAAGCATTGGCGAGTGGGACACTCGGCTCTCGGTGAAGTTAGAAAGGGCTCACAGAATTGGTCCACGAAGAGACAGTGCAGCCGGCCCAAGAGCTCTGATAATGAGGTTCATTAGCTCCAGAGATAAACAAGCTGTCATTCGAGCTGCACGAGAGAAGAAGGACGTCTACTTCAAGGATCAAAGGGTTAGCTTCTACCCCGATTTGGCCACAGGAGTGCTCCAGCAGCGGAAGAAATTTGATCCGATTCGAGATGAACTTCGTAAACTGGGCATTCGTAATGGAGTAACTTACCCGGCGACGCTCCTAGTGACTTATGAAAACAAAACACTGACATTCAAAACACCAGCGGAAGCAAGTGGATTTCTTACGAAAATACAAGGAGGCTCGATATAAGGAGGACATGTGCTAAAGGGTGCGTAAGATAATATGTAGTTAAGAATTGACTGTTGATTACCAAATAACTCTTAAGACAACTTTTTTTAGTTCGTTTCTATTCTCTCATACAGTGCATTTGATTTGATTTTCTACATATTTGTTCCTTAATATGTACTGATAACTACATAAGTATTAAGTTGTCCTTTAGTTTTCAGCTTGGTGAACAGTAGGCTAGTCAAAACGTTTTTCTAAACAGTGACAGCGGTATTTTTTGTGAATTAAGAGAGTGGTCTTACTAATCCTCACGAGGTGTGGATTGGTTTATGGCAATAACGGGAGCAATAATGACTGTGGGTGGGACCTCCCAATATGGGGAAGGGGTATGGAAGAAGGGAATTGTTTTTGTTCTGTGTTGGATGTATGTTCTAACATCCAGTTTGATGTGCCTCATACAACTATGATACTGAGCAACTTACTTGTTATGTTACAGTATGTCTCAGAGTGTAAAATTTAATTTTACTTCATGGAATTGCAGAGGTTTGCAACGCCTCCAAAAGTCAAACAAGTCATGAATAGATTAAAAGAAATGGACTCCAAAGTTGTGTTCCTTCAGGAGACGCATCTTCTTGATCAAGATAACTTAAAGGTGAGGAGAAGATGGAGAGGCAATGTATATACAGCACCTTTTACATCCCAGTCTAGAGGAGTAATGACTCTAATTCATGAGTCAGTCCCTCTACAAATTAAAAACATTATAAAAGACAAAAAAGGAAGATACTTAATACTTCAAGGCTCTGTCTTGTCAGAAACTTTAATTTTTGACTAACATTTATGGTCCCAATGTAGATGACAGCAACTTTTATAATGACCTTTTTCTCACACTCTCGTCACTTAAGGGATCACACATAATTGGGGGGACTTTAATTGCACATTAGACCCAAGTATGGACAGGTCAACTGGAACTGATCAATCACATAGTAATTGCAGAGCCGCAATTCACAGGTTAGTGAAGGAGCTGAAACTGGTGGATATATGGAGAGAAAATAACCCAGACACTAAAACTTATTCTTGTTACTCAAGTACCTTTAAAACCCATTCCAGAATAGATTTTTTCTTAATTTCCACAGAATTACAGTTTAGAATCCAAGACTGCTCTTATGATATTATTGCAATTTCAGACCATGCTCCATGTCATTTTGTCTATAAAGATGACAACTTAAGGAGAGACCCCACGAGATGGCAGTTTCAACATAAATGGCTGCAAGATGAAAGCTTTGTCAAATATTTAGGAAAACAAATTGATGAGTATTTTCAACTTAATACTACACAAACAACGGCATGTACAAAGTGGGAAGCATTCAAGGCTTTCATTAGAGTCATATTATTAGCTACATAGGCTCTAAATCCAAACAAACTAAAAAAACAGGCTACATTTGGAGAATAAAATAAAAATACTTCAAGCTAAAGTAAACAAGGAAAATGATCCACAGCTAGAAAAAGAATTATTGATTTTGAGAGCGGAATACGATAAATTTTCAGCTTCAAGAGCTGCATCGAGTCTTCTACGTCTCAAACAAACATTCTATGAACAGGGCGATAAAACGGGCAAGCTGCTAGCATGGCAAATAAAACAATTGCAAACTAAACAGCCAATTACATCTATTACATTTAATGGGCAAACTTTACAAGATCCCCTGGACATTAGTGTTGTTTTTAAGGACTATTATGAAGAATTGTATAAAGCACAAAGTATAGAATTAAAAGATATAGATACATTTTTACATAGTCTAGACATTCCTAGATTCTCAGATGAACACAAAAACTCTTTAAAATTTAGAAATTACAAAAGAGGAACTTGGGCTAGCTATAGATAATATGAAATCCGGAAAAAGAGCAGGACCAGACGGTCTTCCAATAGATTTGTACAAGACTTTTAAAGACAAACTTTTAACCCCGCTGTTAGATCTATTTGAAGAAATTTTCCACTCAAATTTTCTCCCCTCCTTCAATGAATGCTGCCATGATTACCCTTTTACCAAAACCAGGCAGACCTCCATCTAAATGCGAGAACTTCAGGCCAATTAGTTTACTAAATTCAGATCTGAAAATCATCTCCAAGGTACTAGCTCAACGTTTACAAAAGGTCTTACCACATATAATTGACCTGGATCAAAATGGTTTTGTTATGGGGAGGCAGGGATTTCATAATGTAAGGAGAGTATTGAATATAATCCACTATAACAAAGGTGCATCAGACTCAGCTCTTTTTATCACTAGACGCCGAAAAGGCGTTCGACAGGGTTCACTGGTTATATCTTTTTCAAGTTCTAGAAAAATTTGAATGTGGAAATAATTTTGTAAAATGGGTCAAAATACTGTACAATAATCCCTCAGCAGAAATCATAACTAACAGAAATATATCTAAACCAATAAAAATCAATAGGGGCTGCAGACAAGGCTGCCCATTATCATCTCTATTATTCACTCTAGCAATAGAGCCATTCGCTATTGCAGTACGCTCACACCCTCAACTTAGTGGAATCACTGTTGGACCTACAGAACATAGAATATCTTTATTCGCAGATGATGTGATCTTGTTTTTATCAAAATTAAATAGATCAATACAAGTTATTTTAGAAATAATTCAATCATTTAGTAAAATATCTGGTTACAAAATAAATAAAACCAAATCTTCTATACTGTTACTAAATACAGCCGAGACAAGTAAATCAACTTCAGACGTAGCACAATTTAAGATTGTGACAGAATTTAAATATTTAGGAATACAAATTTCTTCAGATCTCAAACAAGTAGTCGAGACCAACTACGGACTCATAACAAGTGAAATTGATAGTTCAATTGAGAGATGGATGCCACTGCCGATATCTATGATTGGAAGAATTAATGCAATAAAAATGAATATACTACCAAAGTTGCTGTATATATTTCAGAACATTGCCCTCCCACCACCTCCTGATTTCTTTCCACAAATAAAGAAGAAGTTGATACACTTTATATGGAAAAACAGGAAGTCAAGGCTTCGTTTGACCCTACTATATCTTCCTTACGATCGCGGAGGCTTGAATTGTCCAAATTTCCATCTGTATTATTATGCTGTGCAGTTGAGATCTATGATGTTTTACTATACCAATCACTCTCCACATTGGACTGACATGGAGACCCAAGGATTAAACTTGACTCTACCCTCATATTTGTACTCAAATACAACAGCCAAACTGCTGAAACAGACTGAAAACCCATTTCTTAGAAATATGATAAAAGTATGGAGAGATGTAAAGAAACTTTTAAATGAACCAATTTGTTTGTCTCAGTTCAGTCCAATATGGGGTAACCAACTGTTTATACCTGGCAGAGCTGATGCAACATTTAAAGCATGGAAAGATAAGGGACTCCAAATGGTACAGAATCTATATTTACAAGATTATAATATATTAATGACCTTTCAGGATCTTCAAAACAAATTCCATTTAGATAAGAAACACTTTTTCAAATACCTCCAACTTAGGAACTTTATAAGAACGAATCAAAATAACGATCTGACAAAACCTACCCTATCAACTCTAGAAAAAATGTTGACCAAGGATAGTCTGAAAAAAGGTATCATATCAGAGTTCTATCACTCAATGATGATGCATGTTTCTGAGGGATCACATGATAAACTCATGGCTTGGAAGGAAGATTTACTGTTGGAGTTATCTGAAGATGATTGGCAAGTAGCATGTACACTGGCCCACACTAGTTCCATCAACACGGGTCTTAAAATGATTCAATTCAAATGGTTAATGCGGGTTTATATAACACCAGCAGATCTCAATAGGTATAACAAGGACATACCAGATGTATGCCCAAAATGCTTGGAAGGTAGGGGGACTCTGGCTCACTGTATGTGGAACTGCAGCAAAATCATACTATTTTGGAAAGAGGTTAAGGATGTAACTGAAGAAATCATCTCGAAACAAATAATATTGGATCCAAAATTGTTTTTATTTGGATTGTACACAGAGGAACACAAGTATACTAAAAATGAACAAGCATATATAAACTTAAGTTTGCTCAATGCAAAAAGATGTATATCATTATTTTGGAAAAGGACTCATAGACCGACGATTAACCAATGGATTCGACAGATGTTAATTATTCTCCCTATTGAAAAGATAACATATACATTAAAGGGGAAACAGGACTTGTTTGAATTTATTTGGAACCCTTTCATCATTTATGTTAAAAATCTAAATATGCCAGAGGACAGTGCAAGAGACTAAGGGAGGCATACACTGCAGTTCCTTTTATGTGTAGTAACTGTTGTATTTGATACCTCAGAATATAGATGTGTAGATTACGATAAGTTGCAATATGATCAGGATTATGTGAAGGGCACTTTGTTGGGGTTCTCTTTTTTGTTTCTTTGTAATTACCATTTTGATTTGGTTAGAACACAGTGTCTTGAGGAATACCAATGCTGTTTGTTAAAGCTCATAGTAATTGTGCTGTGTGTGTTTAAACTGCTAAAAATTTCAATAAAAAATATTTTTGGCAAAAAAAAAAAGTTCAGTCTTTTACATATAAGCCATCGAATTTGAATGAGAATCAAAATTTTTTATATAATTAAATAGGTGTTGAAGTTTCTAATCTGTTTTTAGCCATTTAGAATATAAAGTTTTCAGATGTTAACTTTCCAGCGCCACAGATGATTTCAAGCTCCCACATGTCATTTGTATGTAGTCAAAGAGACCTTAATTATTGATCGTGCTTACATCTTAATGAGAATGGAGAGAGAAACAGTCGCCTGTGTAATTTGATTCTATGAACTCCATGCTGACGCTTAGTCACTCCCTGTAACGATGTATCGCGTCACAATTGGTTAGTTCCCCACTGAGGCGGGCCTTTCAAACCAGAGGAGCCCTCTCTGATCTTGCTTTTCAGCAGAGTTTTGTTCCAAGTCTTCGTTCTGGAGAGTCTTTGTTTTGTTTCCATCCTCGTAATTGTTTTGTGTTGTCTCTTTTGTTCTCTCCACATGTCACCTACTGTGTTATCCTTTGTCTGCGCGAAAGATCTTAACAACCACTATAGTCCGAACTAAGAAAGTTGGTTTCCCTTTTTGTTTGATTATCATTACCTAGTATCTTTAAAAACCTCCACCAGTCATCAGAACTGACTTTTTGATTTTTATAGATTTTTCTGAAGATTACTGCTGGACCCAAACGCAGTACTTCCTCTGTAAAGTCTGTAGTTGTTAAATTCTGACCCATTCAGCAACTGTCGTCAACCATCACGTCTCTCCTTCTGGAACTCTGCGGGACAGATTCCAGAAAACCAAGGCAGCTCCAGACCTACTGATCCATGTATCTACTCCTTCAGAACACACTGATTTGGGTTGGCCACCGGGTCGGGGTTGTCCAGAGAGGACCAGCGTACCAAGTACAGTAGGATCAAGAAGCACCTTGAACAAATATACGTGGTGTCTGACAGTGTCATCTAAATCCTAACCGAATTATCTAATCTGAATGTTAACCCAAATTCATTATATTCACTCTAAATTGCAGGTTGATTGATGGACTCCGCGTCTCCTCTATGCAAGAGTTCATTAGCATAATTAAGTATTCAACACCATTATTTTCCATAGCCATTAGTTTCTCTCTCTCTTATTCTCATCCTACTTTTGGTAACACTTTACAATAAGGGTCCCTTAATTAACGTTAGTTAGTGCATTATTAAGCATTAATTAACTGCTTAATAATACATGAACAACTTTTATTAACTATTACTTTGCATTAGTTAGCATATTGGTTAATGTGTTAGTTAGAGGTTAATAAATGCTTACTTCCCAACCTTACTTAATGCATTATTAAGCATTGATAAAAGTTTACTTATACAATAAATTGCCATTATGTATGCATTACTCAGCATTAATAACCATTTTAGTTGGAATGTTAGTAAGCCCTTAATAATGTCTCTAGTAATGGTTTAGCAGTGGTGTTTATTTGGAGTGAATAAGCATTAAGTAACAGCTAACTAATGCATTGACAAAGCCTTCGCTCTACATTGGATGTTATCTGGATGGGCATCAATAAGCCATTTATTAATATCCTAGGTAATCATTTACTAATACGGTGCTGTGTATATTATCTGGTACCCCTTACTTCATGTTAAGTAAGGTATTAATTCACATTAGAAGCCTGACCTGATGGCCCTTAATCATGTGAGTGTCTCATAAGCATGACTTAACCATAGTTAACCATTACTGAATGTTATTTGGACCCTTATTGTAAAGTGTAAACATTTACCCCTTTGGTAACACTATATTTATGCTTAACAGTCTAATAAGCATTACTTAACCATAGTTAACCATTAGTGAATGTTATTTGGACCCTTATTGTAAAGTGTAAACATTTATCCCTTTGGTAACACTATATTTATGCTTAACAGCCTAATAAGCATTACTTAACCATAGTTAACCATTACTGAATGTTATTTGGACCCTTATTGTAAAGTGTAAACATTTATCCCTTTGGTAACACTATATTTATGCTTAACAGCCTAATAAGCATTACTTAACCATAGTTAACCATTACTGAATGTTATTTGGACCCTTATTGTAAAGTGTAAACATGTATCCCTTTGGTAACACTTTATAAATGCATAGCATAAATGCACAGCCTAATAAGCATTACTTAACCATAGTTAGGGGTGTTTTCTGGACCTGGAAACATTGGGGGTTGAACACACCCCCAATTCCTTGGAAAGGAATCTGGGGAAACCTACACAGTAAACATGCCCGTCTATTTAAGCTTTCTTCAGCATTGTGGCACCTTGTTTAAAGCCAAATACTGCAAGACATACTTCAAAATGTATTTACTTTTAAGCTTAAACTTGACAATGTGAACAAGATCTCTAAAATCAGTATTAATATTAAGAAAGACTTGACCTTAGTTCCCCCCCCCCCCCTTCTCTTTTGCTTTGGTTGGCTGACTGTCCAGCCCTGGTCTAGCCTCACATACAGTCACATGTGGTGAGGACAGCATGGTTAGCTAACCCGTTAGCTTTGCCCTTTTCTGTTATAGACAATTTGCATTAAATCTGGTGGTGTAGTCTACCTGACATGCTGGTATATCCACGAGAAAATCCACTTTTTGCTGCTAGGAGGGTGCTGTTGGACAGATTTTGCTCCAGGACGGGGTGTTGGAGGCCAGGAGAGATGGATGTCAGAGTACCACTAGAATAAAGTAGACTAAACCACTGATTAAATTAAGTTTTACTTTTGTTATGAGTGTAAAGACTGCTGAAATTCATGATTGCAGTTATTATTATGTACAGATCAATCAGTGTGATTGTTGCTGAGTAACCTGTCCTGTCTCTTTACATTTCTGATGGTGTCATTAATGCACATTTCATTGTTTCTCTGCCAGCAGAAGGTGGAGGGAGTGAGCGAAGGATGGAGAGGAGAGAACAGAAGACAGATGTCCACCATGCAACGACCCACAACTAACTTTTGTTCTTGTTGAAAATAATTGTTAGCCTACTTTTTAACTCAACTTAATAATAATTGTTACTAAAATAAATGTTATTTAATGACAAATTTTATTAGTCAAGTCTTTCTTAATATTAATACTGATTTTAGAGATCTTGTTTACATTGTCAAGTTTAAGCTTGAAAGTAAATACATTTTGAAGTATGTCTTGCAGTATTTGGCTTTAAACAAGGTGCCACAATGCTGAAGAAAGCTTAAATAGACGGGCATTTTTACTGTGTAGGTTTCCCCAGATTCCTTTCCAAGGAATTGGGGGGGTGTTCAACCCCCAATGTTTCCAGGTCCAGAAAACACCCCTAACTATGGTTAAGTAATGCTTATTAGGCTGTGCATTTATGCTATGCATTTATAATGTGTTAACAAAGGGATACATGTTTACACTTTACAATAAGGGTCCAAATAACATTCAGTAATAGTTAACTATGGTTAAGTAATGCTTATTAGACTGTTAAGCATAAATATAGTGTTACCAAAGGGATAAGTGTTTACACTTTACAATAAGGGTCCAAATAACATTCAGTAATGGTTAACTATGGTTAAGTCATGCTTATGAGACACTCACATGATTAAGGGCCATCAGGTCAGGCTTCTAATGTGAATTAATACCTTACTTAACATGAAGTAAGGGGTACCAGATAATATACACAGCACAGTATTAGTAAATGATTATCTAAGATATTAATAAATGGCTTATTGATGCCCATCCAGATAACATCCAATGTAGAGCGAAGGCTTTGTCAATGCATTAGTTAGCTGTTACTTAATGCTTATTCACTCCAAATAAACACCACTGCTAAACCATTACTAAAGACATTATTAAGGGCTTACTAACATTCCAACTAAAATGGTTATTAACGCTGAGTAATGCATACATAATTGTAATTTATTATATAAATCAAACTTATCAATGCTTAATAATGCATTAAGGAGTTTGGGAAGTAAGCATTTATTAACTGCTAATTAACACATTAACCAATATGCTAACTAATGCAAAGTAATAGTTAATAAAAGTTGTTCATGTATAATTAAGCAGTTAATTATTGCTTTATTATGCACTAACTAACGTTAATTAAGGGACCCTTATTGTAAAGTGTTACCCTACTTTTTCAGTTATTTTTTAACATTACAAGTACCAATGATACATTTTACACACACAGAATTCATTCACAGCCTACATAAAATCATCTTCTCCTCATGGTGTTTTTATCCTGCAAACTCAACTGATTTGATATTGTTGGTTTTCCATTCTTGTTAATAAATATGTGCGATCATCTTCTCTGTGGCTGTCATGATTTCTGAAGGCAAAATCCATGGGAACTGACTCTCTGCTACGTTACCAACTTTCCAGCAGTTTGTCAGCTGCTCCACCAGAGAAAATAAGATGTTGGACTTATTTTATGCAAACACTAAGAATGCATACAGCTCCTCTGCCCTGCCTCCTTTAGGAAGATCAGATCATAATCTGGTTCTTCTCACCTCCACCTACAAGCCCATCGTTCAGCAGCAACCAGTCATTAGGAGGACGATTAAAACCTGGTCTACTGAGGCTGAAGATGCTCTGAGAGGGTGCTTTGAGGCCACAGACTGGAATGTCCTCTGTGAACCTCATGGAGATGACATCAACACCATGACTGAGTGTGTGACAGATTACATAAACTTCTGTGTGGACAACATCGTTCCAACAAGAACAAAGAGGTGCTTCCCCAATAACAAACCCTGGATCACCAGTGACCTGAAAAAGCTGCTGAACATCAAAAAGAAAGCTTTCAGGGATGGAGACAGGGAGTTACTGAAGACCACACAAAAACAACTGAAAACACAGACTAAGAAGTGCAAGGAGGACGACAGGAAGAAGATGGAGAGCAGCTCCAGCAGAACAACGTGAGGGATGTGTGGTCAGGAATGAAGAAGATCACTGGCTTTAAAGGTATAGTCCGAAGTTCCCCCCGTAAAAAATAAATGTTAGACTTGAGCAAGTGAAATCCGTCTCAAACCCACCTTTGGGCCTCTACTCCCATGCCGTGGTGCGTTTGACCGCAACTCTCTCTCCCCCTGCCTGTAATTCGCTCTTTTGCATGGTTTTGGTGTGTTCGGGACGTTTCTGGGTGGAGATTTCTGTTTATATCAGCAGCCAATGACAGAGCTAAGAGCATGACGCTGTGTGGGAATAAGCTCATGATTGGAGCAGAAGCTAGTCACTTGAACATCAAAGGAAAAAAAAAGAAAGAAAGAAAGAAAGAAAGAAAGAAAGAAAGAAAGAAAGAAAGAAAGAAAGAAAGAAAGAAAGAAAGAAAGAAAGAAAGAAAGAAAGAAAGAAAGAAAGAAAGAAAGAAAGAAAGAAAGAAAGAAAGAAAAAAAAAACACACTGTGTATGCACCGAAGAAAAGGTAAGAGCGTCGGATAATGCACTTTGGAAAACCAGGGTTAATAATAGTTTGGCTTGTACCCGCTTCTGAGCTCTGAAAGAGAAGCTTGAAGTTGAACAAGGCGGCCATTAGCCTGAGAGAGAGGAGCGCCAAGTTTGAATACTGTTGTTTGCAAACAGAAACGCTGGAGGGACTTCGGACTCTACCTTCAAGTTAAAGGGGGATCAGACTGACGGAGGTCTGGACAGAGCTAATGAACTGAACATGTTCTTCAATAGGTTCAGTTCCCCCCCTGCCGACAACCCAACATTCCACACACCCTCCATGAGCCCACAGTTTTCCTGTCCCACCCCCACTCTGTCACCCTGCACCTCAGTCATGGACCTGAACACAGCCTCCTCTCCCTCCACATCAGGACATCCTGAGACCTCCTCTGTCTCCACATCAGGACATCCTGAGACCTCCTCTGTCTCCACCTCCAGCCTTACTGTCTCCTGTGACCAGGTCAAGAAACAACTAGAGAAACTGAACCGGAACAAGGCTGCAGGTCCAGATGGTCTCAGTCCCAGAGTTCTCCAGACCTGCTCAGAACAACTATGTCCGGTTCTCCAGCACCTTTTTAACACCAGCCTGAGACAGAACAGAGTTCCAGTGCTGTGGAAAACATCCTGTCTTGTTCCTGTCCCTAAAAAACCACAACCAGCTGAACCAAATGACTACAGACCAGAACCAGGATCAGAACCAAATGACTACAGACCAGTTGCTCTGACATCTCACATCATGAAAGTCCTGGAGAGACTCTTACTGGCTCACCTCAACAAGCAAGTGAACACCTTTCAGGACCCATTACAGTTCGCATATCGTAATGGGCTTGGGGTTGAAGACGCCATCATCTTCTTGCTTCAGAGAGCCCACTCTCATCTGGACCAGTCAGGCAGCACTTTGAGGGTCATGTTCTTTGATTTTTCAAGTGCCTTTAATACTATTCAGCTGCTTTGCTATGTCAGAAGCTCCATAACTTCCAGGAGGATCCTCCACAACCACCTGGATTTACGACTACCTAACAAACAGACCACAGTTTGTGAGACTGAAAGGTTGTGTGTCTGAGATGGTGATCAGCAGCACTGGAGCACCACAAGGAACTGTACTCTCACCATTCCTCTTTACACTGTACACCTCAGACTTCCAGTACAACTCTGATCCTGTCATCTGCAGAAATACTCTGATGGCTCTGCAGTTGTGGGGTGTATCAGTGATGGACAAGAAGCCGAGTACAGGAAACTGGTCAATCAGTTTGTGAAATGGTAAAAATCAGCTCATCTTAAATACCAGCAAGACTAAAGAGATGATTGTTGACTTCAGGAGGAGCAAGAATAAGCAGCATAGTCCTGTCTACATCCTGGAAGAGGAGGTGGAGGTGGTGGAGAACTACAAATACCTGGAGTTCAGCTGGACAACAGACTCGACTGAAAATGCATCACTGACTACATCTACAAGAAAGGTCAGAGCAGACTCTACTTCTTAAGGAAGCTGAGATCATTCAACGTCTGCACCAAGATGTTGCAGATCTTCTACAAGTCTGTTGTGGAAAGTGCAATTAGCTTTGCAGCATCTGCTGGGGAAGCAGCATCAGAACCAGAGACTTGAAGAAACTAAACAAGCTGATCAAGAAAGCTGGTTCTGTGCTGGGGAGAACTCTGGAGCTGCTGGAGCTGATCGTTCAGAAAAGAATGCTGCACAAGCTGATGAAGATGATGGAGGACACTTCCCATCCTCTCCACAACATGGTGAAGAATCAATAGAGTGTGTTCAGGTTCGCTGTAGGACGGAGAGATACAGAAATTCATTCCTGCCAGCAGCATCACCCTGAAGAACAAGACTGACTGACTTTTTTGTTTATTAAAAAACAAATAAATAAAAAATAAAAAAGTGAGCTTTTACAATACTGAATTTCCCTTCTGGGATGAATGAAGTATTTTTCATTTCATTTCATCAACAGAGGTAAATCACTACACTGTAAACAAATATAGCTAATGGACGATAACTGCTGCTGCAACAACAAAAAAACAAAAACCAAAGCAAAACAACAGATAAGGATGAAGTTTTGGAGGTGTTGACGTTTGCAGTGTGGACTTTTTACACCACAGAAGGAGTTGGAGGTGAGTGGATTAAAGGAGCCCTATCATCAAAATTGGACTTATACCAGCTTTTCAGCATGACAGTGTGCTATTTCCTCATCAAGAAATGATTTAAATCGTTATTTTTCTTCATTCATGCATATTTGAGTAATCTACATGAATATTTAAACCAAGTGCTACCTCCCTGCAAACGGCTGACTATCCACCCTGTTACGTATAAACGTTGCACCAATCAGGAAGCGACAAACACGCATGCGCAGCATCGTAGCAGACACCCTCTTTGTTGAACAGAAACTCTTAGAGAATCCTAACATATACACACTCTGAAGAAGAAACTAACAGCTGCAAGAAGATTTCCTCAGAGACAAACAGCCATCAGTTTGATCCAGAGTTCAGGAGGTTTTTTTTTAAAAATTTATTTTTATTTTTTTTAAGCTCTAGAGGACGGCAAGTTGGGAAAAAATGTGGTTGCGTTCAGCGTGGGAGTTTATTTGTTGTACTGGCCGAATCGACTTCCCAGAAGTGGTTGGATTATAACTTCAGGAGCAGAAAAAAACCCCAACTTTGTGTGTGAACTTCACTCCTGACAATTTCATGAATCTCGGGCAGTAAAGTGTTTTTTTCTCGGGGATTACTTCTGAAACCTGACGTAGTTCCTACTATAAAAACGCCTCACGGACAGACAACAGCACCGGTGAGAGAAAACGTCTCTCAGCTCAATGCTAACTGTTAGCCTATGATTTGTTCACTAATTTACTTTCTTGTCAGGGTCTCTGTGGTACTTCTGTGGTACTTCTGTGGTACTGCGTAGGGCTGGACGATTATGGAAAAAATTATAATCTCGATTATTTTGACGATATTGAAATCATGATTAATATACACGATTCATTCATTGATTTGATAAAAAGTGGTTATTGAACCACCAAAACTCAACTTCAAAAATAACTTTAAAAAAAAACTAAAAAACAAAATTAAATTAGAAAGAAGTAAAGGAGTTAAAAAAGAATATTGTTTAAAATAATTCAAGCAATAAAAATGAATACTCAGTCCACATGCATTCCTGTTCTATACTCCCTGCAGTTTGCTTCCTATAAATCGCTGGAGCTGATCGTTCAAAAAAGAATGCTGCACAAGCTGATGAAGATGATGGAGGACACTTCCCATCCTCTCCACAACACGGTGAAGAATCAACAGAGTGTGTTCAGTGGGAGGCTGCGTCAAGTTCGCTGTAGGACGGAGAGATACAGGAATTCATTCCTGCCAGCAGCATCACCCTAAAGAACAAGACTGACTGACTTTTTTGTTTATTTAAAAACAAAACAAAAAACCAAAAAGTGAGCTTTTACAATACTGAATTTCCCTTCGGGATGAATAAAGTATTTTTCATTTCATTTCATAACGCCACCAGTCTGTTCACTTCAGGATTAATTGTTTTTCTTCCATTACAGTGTCTTTATGATCGTGAAAAGACAAAATTGAAATCACGGTTAAAATTCGATTAATTGTCCAACCCTAGTACTGCGTACTGCGTACTGCGTACTTCAAATTCCATATCAGACTCTGGGTCGAGCATACAGCTCCATAACAGGCTGCTCGGTTTTATCCCGTTGATTGGAGTCTGATCATCCATCAATGTTTACAAGTAAAATCCATGCGAGAGCTGCCGGTGCCGGTGTTAAGAACAATTCTGTAACCCTTCAGAATCAGTGTCTCTTCCGGGGCGACATCATGAAATGGGCGTAAAACATGCTGCAATTGGTCAAGCGCTCGATGGATCAGGACAGTCAGCCATCTTACTTCCGTGTTGGAAATTAGACGCATAAGAAACTAATATTTACACCAGATTAGTTTCTATAGTAGCGATGGGAACATATTTAGCTTATAAATGCCTGTATTTGACTTTTGGAACGTTTGAAAAGCATGATACAGCTCCTTTAAAGCTTTTAGAAACCTGGTTTGTCAGCAGTTTACTATCAAGATAACGAGCTATCCACTCGGCTGTTATCATTAACCTGTTCGTAAAACGTCAGCGCACACGTTCCTGTGCTCTGAAGGCGTGGTTGTGGGTGGTGAGTTTTTTTAAACTGTCGCTTGCTGGAACCATTTTTCCAACATTGCTAACCCTAAATTCAACCAGTGGTTAAAATAACCGAGAATTGAACAACCGGGCCCTGTTAGTTGTTTGGCCAGTCCAACAATGTCCCCCCCCTCATGTGCTGGCTTTATATTTGATCACTTTTCCTTGTTTTCTGTGTATCTATTAGAAATGAGTGAGCTAAAATCACTCACTGTTTGTGCCGCTGGTTCGGACGAAATGTTGATGTTTCAGAATTAAACTGATTAAAACTATGCCCCTGCGTCGTCCATTCATTTCTGATGATGGACACCTCGTCAGACATTATCCCTTACGTCACCATGACTAAATGCTGTGTGGATCCCTATTGTAAAGTGTAAACACTGGTTCCTTTGGGAGCATTTTATAAATGCATAACAGCCTCATCAGCATTACGTCACCACAGTTTGGGGTGTTTTCTGGACCTGGGAACACTGGGGGTGGAGCCAACACCCGTGTAGAGGAATCTGGGTGAACCTACACAGTAAAAAAGACTTTCTAGTTAAGCTTTCCTGAGCATTGTTGTTTAAAGCCAAATACTGCAATAGGCACAACAAAACGTATTCATATCCAAACTTCAACTTGACCGGGTAAACAATATCAAAATTAGTACTAGGGCCAATTCCAGTTCCTATCTTAACCCTGAATCTTAGTAGCCCTCAAAACCAGGGGCCTGTACGACGAAGCTGGATTAACATTCCCGGGATTTCTCTCTGATACCTGGTTGACTTAACCAGACATCTGCGGTCTTGATAAACGGTACTATGAAGCTGGTTATCAACTTGGTATCTCAACCCAGGGTTTTCCAATCTTAATCAGTGTGCGCCCACATAAAAGAGGCGGTGTTTGAAGCTTCTGACCAATCACAGACATGGAGAAACAGAGAGCGACATATTTCATCATGGAGGAGCAGACGATGATACTTAACAAATATAAGGAATTCAGGATCATCATTCCTGAATGATAACACGACTTTATCATTCAGGAATGATAATAAATGGCTCCATTTATGCTGCAGCAACACAGTCACCGCAGCAAAAGCCCGGAAGGAATGCTGGCTGTTAATGCGCAAGTTCGTGCGATTGTACAATCATGGAACAATATCGGACTCTGATCATTTAGTGTTCATCACACTACAGCGCTTCCTCGGTGTATCTGCTTCTCATACTGTACATATAGACATTTCAGGCTCATATCGTGCACGTGTTGTAACCCTTTGCCGTGATGTCACGGATGGGTGTGGCTCCATAAATTCATGTTTTCTGCATGTGTGACCTCTAAATCACATTATTTCAGATGCAACCCCAGTGGCACAAGACGATCATGAACAAGTAAAGAACAAATACAAAAAGTGACGAGATTCTATGTTGCCACACTCTTTCGTATGACTGGAATTTCATTTAATATTTGTGCAGCCCACAGGGAAAAAGCAGATTTTACAAAGACATGTTTTTGCATACGTTTTCAGCGTCGCCAACGGTGTGAGTGAGGGAGTGAGTGAGTGAATGACGTTTTACTAAGTGAGACCATGAGCATAATTCGGCTACAAAAATTAAGCTATTCAGCTACATCAGTACAGCACTAATTTTTTTCACTCAAGGTGAGGCGTTGGTCTATAACAAAATTAATTTAATTAGTCTAACATTAATAAAACCTCAGTGTGATGCAGAGCGTCTGTGGTGATGTCGGTGCGGCTGTGATGCGTTACATTTGTGATGTACGGCTCTAACAGCTGACAGATGTAACGGACTCCAGCAGAGGAAAACCTCCATCTTTCATATAAAATGTCATCTGGCAGATCAAAAAGTTTGCACCATCTCTGAATATTCTCTCTCTTCTAAGAACTCCTCTCACAATCTGCACCAGCATCCACGGGATCTTCTAAAAGTGGGCAGGCCATTTTCCAAGAGTGCTGATTGGTCAGGGGGGGGGGGGACTTTTATACTCTGAGATCTCTTATCCAGAACTTAACCTGGTCTGGACCAGGTTAGGCGTTCGTTCAGCATAAGTTACCGGGGAGATAGAACCCGATCAGAAGTGAACCAGCGTCATAGGACGAAAAACCCTGAAGTTACCTCCAGAAGAGAAAATCCGGCTTCGTCGAGCAGACCCCTGGTGTTCAGGGCTATGTTGTGACTTTGAAATGACGTACCTGCATTTAAGGCAGATGCGTCATTTCTAACTGTTGGGGGCAGAATCATGTCAAAGCGACGTTCAGTCTATAGATTCAGAAGAAGAAGAAGAACTACTTTATTTCCATGTATCTGTACTGTTAACCGTCTGTTTAATCATCAGCCACAAACACAGCTTTCATTGACGGCTCCATCAGCTCCATGTTTCTAAAGTTGTGAGAGGACCCATCTGCGGTCACGATACGTCGCCATATATCCAATCCATGCCAGAAAGATAGATAACTGCAGCTACGGGAGATGTTATACAAGCTGTTATCTTGATAAAACGACATTATGTAACATTAACTAACTTAAACGATTGCAACACGGCTTGACCGCACCGACCACTACTGACAGAAGATCGTAAAATAAAAAATAATGTTCTGCAACAATGGAAGTAACTCATCCATAACATGGGCCTAAACTAAGATATAATACAATGGTTTTCCTCATATTTATATCGCCATTCACAATGAAAAAACTTCCATTTGTAGCTCGCCTTCTTTCCTGCTGCATTCTGGGAAATCCTTACTCACAAGGTGGTGTTGGAGAATCTCAGTATTGAGGATATTCAGCCTCAAACTTGTCTCAACTTGATGTTCTGAGAATCGGGACAGCACTTGCACTTCACGGGAGTGAACATTAATGAGATTGAGGGGTAAGACAGGAACTGGAATTCCTCCTTCATGTTATATATCATTATTTTCAGACAGGATTAGCATCTAAATCTGTTTTTTCTGAAGTCATTTTTTAAACAAAAGCATTGTTTGGAGCATACACATCTGACACATACTGTAGGAAAACGTGTGCACCCGAGCATGCATTTACAGTTTGCGCTCCTGCAGCGGCCGTGTTCATCTGCCTTCATTCTCCTGCAGGGATGGCGCTGCTTTGTGACATGTCGCCAGCAGCTACGTCTTCTACAGCAGAGCTTCACTCATCACGTACAACAACGCATGAATGAACGGCCTAGTTTCCCCTTGAAGAAAAAACGTGACCTCTTTCAGCGCTTCAGCTCTTTATGTGGAGCACACTGAGGCCTTTTGCTGCTTTTCACAGCGCCACACTTACAGGCCACCAATTTCCCTTGCTTAGGTTTTATGTGTTCAGGATAAAAATGATAATATTTCACATCTAAGAGGAAGCTGGGCAATCATCTGAGGCCTTTTCATTGTTCACGAAAGTTGTCTTATAAATTCAATACAAACCCACTTGAATGTCTTTGCAGGCCAGTAAAGTCGTATTTAAGTTTGTTTTAAAGGCTGCTTTGCAGGAGAAGCTGCACGGAATTAAACACGGTTCAAAAATATATGTATAAAAAGTGAACTGCTGTTTTACCCCTGAATGAAAGCGTTCCATGTTTGCTGGTAAACTTCTGATACATCTCCAAGCACTCATAATAAAAGAAAGGAGAAAATCAAATATACATATTACGTGATTTTGTCAGGGCCCCCGGCCACGCAAAGGCCCCTGCAGCCACCCATGTGACCTTCCCGCCATGGTACTCACAACCTCACCCGCAGCTGCAACACCCTCACCCTCACCCACAGCTGCACTGCCCTCACCAAAAGCTGCTACGCCCTCACCCACAGCTGCACCGCCCTCACCATCACCCGCAGCTGCACCGCCCTCACCCTCACCCGCAGCTGCACTGCCCTCACCCAAAGCTGCTACGCCCTCATCCACAGCTGCACCGCCCTCACCATCACCCGCAGCTGCAACACCCTCACCATCACCCGCAGCTGCACTGCCCTCACCATCACCCGCAGCTGCATTGCCCCTCACCCCCCGCACAGCTGCATCACCCTCACCATCACCCGCAGCTGCACCGCCCTCACCATCACCCGCAGCTGCACCGCCCTCACACCCCGCACAGCTGCATCACCCTCACCATCACCCGCAGCTGCACTGCCCTCACCCAAAGCTGCTACGCCCTCATCCACAGCTGCACCGCCCTCACCATCACCCGCAGCTGCAACACCCTCACCATCACCCGCAGCTGCACCGCCCTCACCATCACCCGCAGCTGCACCGCCCTCACCCCCCGCACAGCTGCATCACCCTCACCATCACCCGCAGCTGCACCGCCCTCACCCTCACCCGCAGCTGCACCGCCCTCACCCTCACCCGCAGCTGCACCGCCCTCACCCACAGCTGCACCGCCCTCACCCGCAGCTGCACCGCCCTCACCATCACCCGCAGCTGCACCGCCCTCACCATCACCCGCAGCTGCACCGCCCTCACACCCCGCACAGCTGCATCACCCTCACCATCACCCGCAGCTGCACCGCCCTCACCCCCCGCACAGCTGCATCACCCTCACCATCACCCGCAGCTGCACCGCCCTCACCATCACCCGCAGCTGCACCGCCCTCACCTTCACCCGCAGCTGCACCGCCCTCACCCTCACCTATAGCTGCACCGCCCTCACCCACAGCTGTCCTGTACTATTCTCACCCTCACCCGCAGCTGTCCTGTACTATTCTCACCCTCACCCGCAGCTGTCCTGTACTATTCTCACCCTCACCCGCAGCTGTCCTGTACTATTCTCACCCTCACCCACAGCTGTCCTGTACTATTCTCACCCTCACCCGCAGCTGTCCTGTACTATTCTCACCCTCACCCACAGCTGTCCTGTACTATTCTCACCCTCACCCGCAGCTGTACCGTAACTATTCTCACCCTCACCCGCAGCTGTTCTGTACTATTCTCACCCTCACCCACAGCTGTCCTGTACTATTCTCACCCTCACCCGCAGCTGTTCCGTACTGCTCTCACCCTCATGGAGAGCTCATACTGCTGGGGAAAAAAATAAATAAATACTGGGTGTGCCAAATTTATTTTCAGCAGTGCTCCACCTTCACGAACATTCAAAAGAGTGTATCTCTGGAACATATTACTTTATTAACTTCATACATAACCACACAATGTGTGCCTTCCATCAGTAACAGTCAACAGTAGTTCACAGCAGGTCCAAACGTGCACGTGTGACGCTTTCTAATAAATCAGTGATAGTCATAGAAAAATCACTTTGTGTTTGAATAAAAACACCGCAGACATTGCGCTCAATAAGATGAGCAATTATGCCACACTCATGCGCGTACTCGTGCGCTCAGCCATAACCACATCACGCGTGATCATCAAAGCTAATTAACCATCTGAACAAACCTACTGGGTGCAGAGTTTAGACACAGCGATGCTGCTGCTGCACAGCTCTCAGATCATCGTGTGTGTGTGATTTTTTTGCGGTTGCCGTGGTTTCCAGCGTGCGCTCTGCACTAATGTGCAATGAATGATGTAAGGATGCACATGTGTGTGTTTATATAGAACAACACTTTATTTCACTTAAGGCATTTTTCAAAAATAGTGTCACTGGGTGGGCTGGACTTTGCTCTCCTGGCCAGCGGACTGTGGTCAGCCTGATGGTTTTGGCTCCGCTTGGCACTAGACGTCCAGCGGACGGTGCGAGATGCGCCTGGTGGAAGCAACGGCGCTGATCAGAGCCCAGTTAGTCCGCGAGCTCTTTATCAAAGATGAGTCTTTCTGTGCACATCCTGGATTTAATCCTGTTTAGTTACAACTGAAAACAGACTCCACAGAGCAACTGGAACAGCAGCGTTACCATGGAAACAGACTCCACAGAGCAACTGAAACAGCAGCGTTACCATGGAAACAGACTCAACAGAGCAACTGGAACAGCAGCGTTACCATGGAAACAGGCTCCACAGAGCAACTGGAACAGCAGCGTTACCCTGGTAACAGACTCCACAGAGCAACTGGAACGGCAGCGTTACCATGGAAACAGGCTCCACAGAGCAACTGGAACAGCAGCGTTACCATGGAAACAGACTCCACAGAGCAACTGGAACAGCAGCGTTACCATGGAAACAGGCTCCACAGAGCAACTGGAACAGCACCGTTACCATGGAAACAGGCTCCACAGAGCAACTGGAACAGCAGCGTTACCATGGAAACAGACTCCACAGAGCAACTGGAACAGCAGCGTACCATGGAAACAGGCTCCACAGAGCAACTGGAACAGCAGCGTTACCATGGAAACAGGCTCCACAGAGCAACTGGAACAGCAGCGTTACCATGGAAACAGGCTCCACAGAGCAACTGGAACAGCAGCGTTACCATGGAAACAGACTCCACAGAGCAACTGGAACAGCAGCGTTACCATGGAAACAGGCTGCACAGAGCAACTGGAACAGCAGCGTTACCATGGAAACAGACTCCACAGAGCAACTGGAACGGCAGCGTTACCATGGAAACAGGCTCCACAGAGCAACTGGAACAGCAGCGTTACCATGGAAACAGGCTCCACAGAGCAACTGGAACAGCAGCGTTACCAGAACACACACAAACAGATCATGTTGGTTGAAGTTTTGGACATGAGTCCAGAACTTCAATAATGGAGGGTGATGTCTCCGTCCACAACAGTCAATTCAGAGACTCCAAACCAAGTGACTGATTGACAGCGGCTTGTCCCGCCTCCCCGTCTCCTGTTGTGTTTTGCGACGCCACGCGATGATCACGGGGTTGTCTGTCTGGTGTCGTCCTTGCAGTGTGACCACTCGCGAGTAGCACGATTTTATGACACAATTTCTGTTAATCTGACATATGACCATCGTGATCGATGAAAAAAGGTCATGTAGTCTGATCCTGGCTTAAGGTACATATTATTATTATTATTATCACAAATCCATGCATTGGCATATCCTCAGGGTTAGACTGGGATGCGATTTTGGTGCAGGTAACTTGTTTTATGTGGGAGATGCATCACGTTTACGTTTCATGGCGAGACATGAAAGTTTGAGGCGGCCCTGCGCTGCACGTCAAATCCTACCAGAAAGATCAGCTCAAGTTTGAGTAAAACACATCTTGAGAATTCACACAGAGTTTTGGAGGCGCTACGATAAAAGCTGCAGTTAATTCAAATGCAACACTGAGACATTTAACCCTGAGCTCAACACGTCCACTTGCTGTGAGTTTGTCCCAAAGCTCCAGGAGGATTTCCAGGATTTCCATGCTTGTCCATCAATGTGGAGGGCGGGGATCACTGATTGATTAAAATGGAAAAAATATCATTGTTGCTGGGGCGACCAGCTTTGTGTTCAGGGGGGCCTATGGCCACCCCTGGCCCCCCCTTGCGGACTGCATTAACAGTTATCATGTTGGTGTCCTACAGGGAGCCATCATGGGTGGATAAAGCGTGCTGGCAAGTGTCCGACACCAGACACACCTGTCTCCTTCCAGTAACTTTAACACTGAATCCCCCCTTTGTGGCCAGAGGAGTAAATCGTCATCTCTTTGTTTCATGGACTTTTCTTCTTCAATAGCAAATCATAAACACAACAACTCAGCTTGATCCATTTCTTTAAACAAACTGAAACAAAAACGTCATTTTTGATGTATAAATTTTGAAATATTCCTTTAGTTAAATGCTCGAAACTAGATTTTGTGCGTTCTGCATGTGTGGTGTGTTGGGGGTGGGCTGCAGGTGAAGTGGGGGAGGCTACCTGGAGAAGTGCTGCTGCAGTGTCACCATCTGCCGCCCAGCCAGCTGAGACTCCAGCCTCCCGCTGCTCCTCACGGATCTGCTGCTTCTTCTTCTGGGGATTCTGCTTATGGATGCGACTCGCCGGCGTAGCTGCAGGGAACAGAAGTAACACGCTCAGGCAAGATCCCAAAGAGAACTGCAGGGACGCGGTGCATCTGTTCACCAGCCTCCCCCTGAAGGCCCAGGACCAGGACCGGGACCAGGACCAGGCCCAGGCCCAGGACCAGGACCAGGCCCAGGACCAGGACCAGGACCAGACCCAGGACCAGGCCCAGGACCAGGCCCAGGACCAGGACCAGGACCAGACCCAGGACCAGACCCAGGACCAGGCCCAGGACCAGGACCAGGACCAGGACCAGGACCAGTCCCAGGCCCAGGCCCACCAGGCCCAGGACCAGGCCCAGGCCCAGGCCCAGGCCCAGGCCCAGGACCAGGACCAGGACCAGGACCAGGACCAGGCCCAGGACCAGGACCAGGCCCAGGACCAGGACCAGGCCCAGGACCAGGCCCAGGCCCAGGACCAGGCCCAGGCCCACCAGGCCCAGGACCAGGCCCAGGCCCACCAGGCCCAGGACCAGGCCCAGGCCCAGGACCAGGCCCAGGCCCACCAGGCCCAGGACCAGGCCCAGGCCCAGGCCCAGGCCCAGGCCCAGGACCAGACCCAGGCCCAGGCCCAGGACCAGGACCAGACCCAGGCCCAGGACCAGGCCCACCAGGCCCAGGCCCACCAGGCCCAGGACCAGGACCAGGCCCAGGCCCACCAGGCCCAGGCCCAGGCCCAGGACCAGACCTAGGACCAGGACCAGGCCCAGGACCAGGACCAGGCCCAGGACCAGGACCAGGACCAGGACCAGGCACAGGCCCAGGCCCAGGACCAGGACCTGCAGGCTGAGTCTCCACATTCCTGCTGGCCCTGAACCTCACAGCTGCCAGAGACACTGTGCACAGCTGCAGGTTTACATGCTTCCCTCTTTTAACACGTCATTCATATAAAATAAATCTCTGCCGTGTTGAGTTCACCACAAACCTGTTAATGACCCAAAATTCAGGCCAGAAACGAAATCCTGCAGGACAGGGACCTCAAAGACCTGGACACGTGTCTTAGACGGATACTTGCATGTGAAGAGAATGTACTTTCTTTTCAGAAGACAATGAGGATTTGTCCAGGAAGCCAGGTGTGATGAGCCGGTCCTCCTCAGACAGACTTCCCAGCATCCGCTCTGCAAACCACTGTCATCATATCATCATGTGGTTCCTGAGCTCATGTTCTATCTCACACAGGCTTCATCAGGAACCCGGCAGGAGAACAGCCAGTCAACACTGCCCTCTTCTGGCTACTGCCCATCATTACATCAGCTCAGCTGCTCCCAGATCAGAGAATCAAGCTTCAGTTTGGCATGCGGGGAAACGTTGATCAGGAGATGTCACTATTCACAGTGATAACTTCTCTTGCTTTCAGGCTCAACATCTAAGCCTGCCAATGTTTCAAACGCAGAGGAAACGTGTGTGCTGCAACAATATAATAGGATATTTACTTCAGTTCAGTTAGTTTTAGTTAGTTTTTGAGCAGGTTTGCTAGTTTTTATTGGTTTTTCTTTGTGTGAAATGCTTAGTTTTAGTTAAGTTTTTATTAATTTCAGTGTTAGTTTTAGTGTGTATTATTCCGTAAAGGTGTTTGTCTGGTGTGACATTATAAAATCATCAGAAAATCACTTGGAGTAAAACCAGTAGCGCAAAGTAAACAGATTAAATAGAAACAGATTTCATATCAACGCAAAAGGCTGATGCATTAAATAAATTCAAAAAGACTAAAACTGAGGATGTTTTTGCAATAATTTCCGTTAGTTTTTGTTAGTTTTTGTAAGGACACAAAACAGTTTCAGTTAGTTATCAATTTTTAGAAAAAACTGTCATTTTCATTTCAGCTAATGAAAATGTTTTTTCAGTTTTAGTTTTAGTTTTTTTTTGGTTAGTTTTAGTCAACTGTGATAACCTTGGTGTGCTGTGATGGAGGCTCCAGAGCCAGGCCTGAACAGATGGCACACACTCCATCACATGTGCTTCAGTTTTCCATCTAATGTGTTAAGATGAAGTAAAAGGCCCAGAAAGAGTCCCTGAATGCTGCAGAAATGCCCCCATCAGTGGCAGAGATGCTGCACCAGAACCTCAGAGAAGCATTTTCATCTTCTACTTCATGTTGCTTTCACTACGTGACAACAAGTCTCCAGCAGAGAGCAGGAGAGGAAGCAGGAAGCTTCCAGGTCTGTGCAGACGACGGGAGTTTCCCTCCCTCCCTGCTTCCCTCTTCAGGATTTAAGCTGGAAAAAGCTGCCGTGTTTTAACCAACTGTAGATTTCCTCTTCCAGAGTAGATATTTACCCAGTACAGCAGAAAAGAGGGGTTTTTTTTGGGTTTTTTTTTTTTATTACAAGCAAAAAAAAAAAATCTTGGCCACTCTTAAAATAAGTTAGAAATAAAAGGGGGGGGGGGGGGGGGTTGTAATAAGTAAAATTCTGCCAAGTGCAATTTTCTTGATAAGATTTCTGACAATAAGATGCATTGCCTTGAAACAAGTTCCTATATCTCACTGAAACGTCTCTTTTTAGGTGAGTTTGTCTTCGTACTAGAAGCTAGAAAAACATACTTGGTAAAACTTGAGCTTTTGCAGCGTACTTACTGAACAGCTGAAGTCCATGCATGTCCCGCAAACAGCAGAAGATTAGAAAGCAGACACGATGAGCCGCGGTAAACGTGTTACACTGCAGGCTCTCTGTTCAGAAGAATCACACTGCGGCTAATACACTCAGTGACACGCAGTTCTTTAGACAAGATCGCACCAAAGGACAAAAGCAGCCATTAGCAGCAAAGGCGAGCTGTGTTTCTTTTCTTTTCCAGAGATAGTTTCATCCACTCATGCAGCTCAGTGGGAGTGAAAGCTTCCTCTCTGAGTGAAGACGTAAAGCTTTTAGGCAGCGGCACAGTCACCACATACAGTCTTCCAAATTATCCATGCCCCCAAATTAAAGAAGGAACAAAATAAGCTGCCAGTGAAATAAGTTGAAATTGACAAAAGTTATAAAAGCTCTATGAAAAAATATGAGTGGGTAGCCCAGTGGTAGCGTCGTGGACTATGGCGCGGAGGACGGGGAATCGAGTCGTGTTCGATTCCCCGACACGACTCCTGGGTGAACCGCTGTGGACCCCTGAGCAAGGTCCTTAACCCCCCACCAACTGCTCCCCGGGCGCTTTAAGTAGCAGCCCACTGCTCTCTGATACTCACAGTACAGAGATGGTGAAATGCAGAGCCCTCATTTCCCCTCAGGGATCATACAAGTATAACAAAAAAACAAAAAATCATCACATTGATTCTGAATTGTGGTTCAACAGAAATATTAAAAGCAAACAACAAAAAATAAAACAAGTAAACAAGCATGATGGGGCTCTGAAGCTAAAATGTTGCTGAGCAACACCTGAGCCAATCACTGCAATCAGCTGTTTTCTGTAACGTCCAATCAGACGTCTGCACCTGTTGACAGGTATGTTGGTCCATGTTCATGAGAAATGTGCGCTGATGTGTCTGAGACCGTTTTGTTTTTGTTTTTTTAATTATTATTTCTAACCACAATTCAAAAGCAATATTTTATTTTACTAAATTGTAATTTTGTACATTTTTATTTATTATTAGTTTCTTTAGTTTCTTGTTATTTGAATTACAATTGTGAATTTATCCTTTTCTTTTAATTGGAGGGGAAGAATAAGTTTGAGGCCGACTGTAGCTGAAACGCAGTCTCAGCCCTCATGCGTCACCGTGGAGATTTGTGTTCATCAGGACATCATTCTGGCACAGGTAGACACTAGGTGCCCTTTGCCCTCTGGACCTAGCAAGTGCCCTTTATGTTTGTTTGTTTGTTTGTCTTTTCTTTCATTTTCTATTGAGTTCAATTCTGCCCAGGACCACTCGTGGAGAGCTTCAGAAAGACCTGGAACCAGCAGCTACAGTTGTTTCAGAGAAAACAAGAAGGAATGCACTCAACCGCCATGGCCTTCATGCACGCACACCACGCAAGACTCCATTTCTGAAGAAGAAGCAGGTTGATGCTGGTTTGAAGTTTGCAACACAACATCTGGACAAACCCATGACATTCTGGAAAACATAGTCTGGTCAGATGAGACCAGAACTGAACTCTGCAGATGTCATCCCTTACCAAAAAGAAGTATTCCTTAACTACATGTTAGTAAGTATACTCATGTATATCCCCAAAGTGTACTTTTATTTACTAAGTACACTGCTATCAGTGTACTACCAGTATACTAACAAGTGTACTTCTTGGGACTAAATTGGCCCAATTTAAGTATTTAAAAGTTTATTTTAAATAATTTACTTAAAGTATACTTAAAGTAATCTTCTGGTATACTGTTAGTTTACTCTAAACTCTAAGCTTACTTTTTCTCTTACAAAGTACACTTATAAGTATAATGAAAGTGTACTTCTAGGTATACTGTTAGTTTACTCATACTAAAACTCTAAGCTTACTTTTTACTCTTACAAAGTACACTTTTAAGTATACTGAAAGTGTACTTCTAGGTATACTGTTAGTTTACTCATACTAGAACTCTAAGCTTACTTTTACTCTTACAAAGTACACTTTTAAGTATACTGAAAGTGTACTTCTAGGTATACTGTTAGTTTACTCATACTAGAACTCTAAGCTTACTTTTACTTTTACAAAGTACACTTTTAAGTATACTAAAAGTACTCTTCTCTGAACACTGGTAGTTTTCTAGCAGTAAACGTCTAAATACCATTTAATTTAAGAAAGTAGACCACTGTTGCCGCCTCTTCAGCCAGAGAAGTTGCTATTGGTCGGCCCCAGAGTCATCAGAAGTCATAAAATCACGTCACCGAACCAAACAGTCACTTACGCACATGCGCAGAATCATTAGCGGGAACACGTCTTTATTATTGACGTGCGACATTGGTCATTAACAGGGGTGCGGACGTGGTGACATACATATTTACGTCATGGTGCAAAGAAGACCCAGTTGTACCACAAAGCATCGTGGGAAATAATGTGGAGGAGGAGGCGTGATCATCTCACTGGGCTGCTGTCTGAAAAGGGACATCACAGTGAGTGATGCCGGGAAACAGGGAGGGGGGGGGGCTGATGGCAGCCAGCTCCTGATGAACGGGGGCAGCCATACAAACTTAATCTGTCTCCATGATCACCAGGAAAAGTCGTCAGATTTGTCGCCAGCGTAGTGGGGGAGCCCACTGGGCCCCCCCACTTGCGCTATGGGCCCACTCAGTGAGACTGCCGGTAGATCAGCATTTTCTACTCAAAGCTGCAAAAAACAGCAAACGTGTTAACGAAGCAGTAAATGGGTTCTTCCAGTTCAGTTGTTTTCTTTTAAATAACATGTAAATGAGATGGTCAGGTGTGTTTCTGTACCACCTCACAACGAGTGGACTGTTCATATAAAGCTTGGGAAACAACATTATGCAATTGCAGCTGTCATTCCTGCAGACACGGCAGTGAAAGTGCTTCACTTTCACCGCTTCAACTCGTCACATTCTAGACCTTAACGTTGGTAAAATTAGCAGAAATAGAAAAAGTAAACATTATTATAAACAGTGGTTAATCTGCTGTAGCTGCGGGAGCAGTTTTTTCATGAATAAAAGAGCCTTCTTCATTGGGTACAATTAACAAAAAAGAAAAATACGAAGTATTATAAACATAAGTACTACCTCAGAAACCAGTCAGAACTACATTAAATCCTAATTTAAAAACTTGAGTAAAGGAAATGAATTATGTCACTATTTCTAGTGACATATTAACTTACTGATTTAAATGTGCGGCGTTGTCCGGCAGCTGGGAGGCAGAAAGGAGGAAAGCCAAACTGCGCGGGCGTTAGCCTGCTGCTAACAGCGCTCTTTAGCTTTAGCCCGTCTACCTCCATTAGCTTCGGGTTAGCTCAGTTAGCATAGCTGCGGGAAGCGCGGAGTTTGATTGGTGTCAATCATTCATCCACCACTTTCACAGCTCCACCTCTTTGCCCATTTCTGGATTTTCCGGGAGTGACGAAATGCGTGGTGGGGCCAAGATGGCGACGGTAGGACACGCCCAACTGGCCTCACTCTCGCCTATTCAGAAGTGACCGGAACATACGTCCAGTATATTTACAGTCTATGGTGTAAAGGCAGTGCTGTCTGTGTGCATCAGGGAATTCATGCACACCTATTTAAGGATTTGTATGCAAAGAAGCCTGTTTGAACACAACTACTGGGTTTCAGAGGTTGAAGGTAAAAAATTGTGTAAAAAATTAATGTTTGATTATTTTTGTAATTTGTGAATGTGTACATTTATTTTGTGTATGATTTTGAAGTATTTGTGTGTGCATTAAAAACACACATTTGCAAGTATCCACACAAAATGTTTTACTCGGTTTACAACTCACGTACTACACACAATAATACTAAGACTATTTTCTCTCCGTAGTTATTTCACATGGACAACATTTATTTATGGTCAGATACTCTGCTGCCCGACTTCTGCTCTGCACGTGAACACAGCATACAGAGTGGGGTGACGGGGGAGTCGCGGGGGTCGCTGGAATAATTCTGAAAAGACTTTAGAAAACCTGATGCACTAATGAAATGTGTAGCTCTATCTCGTTATGGTCACGTAGTTTCACACTTTAGTGAGAATAAGTTGCAAGCTTTCTACGTTTGTAGGCTACGTTCCCATGACAACGATCTGAAGAGAATACGCGAAAGTGGCTCCAGAGAGGCTCCACCATGTCCACGTGCATGCCTAAAATCTACCTTAGATCCGCTGGTTTACGTGAGGTATGTCCCATTTCACGGTCTGCACCAAAGACTGTAAATAAACATTACCTGCACACTACCAAGCGCGCGGACAACGTAGTTCACGCAGCCATTTAATGGGCTCTATGCACAACTCCAGCACTTCCTGAACTTAATCCAGCTCCTCTGTTTCCTGTCTTTCAGTACTGGACAAACTGATTAATCCAGGAGTGCTTGACCTCAGTAACTGGCCAGACACACCTGGAATAATCAGTTCGTCCTGTAATGGTAAGACAGGAAACAAAGGTGCTGTCTGAAGTTTCGGAAGTAGTGGAGTTGTGCATAGAGCCGTTTGTTTCTGAAATAAGACGGCCTAGTTGTCCGACATTGTTGTTTTTCCTGTTTGTGTGTGACATCAACGTGCATGCGACGTGAGCATGCCATGAGCAGATCCATCATTTTCGTGTTTTGGACCGTGCAGACGAGAACGCAACAGCGTTCAGGAATTCCACTTTGGAATGAGTCTTCAGATTTTTGCCTCTTCAACCCAGAATATTTGTCGTGTGAACAAAAGGCACTTCCGATGAAATATTTTGTCATTTTCACCTGCAATCGTCCTCGTGTGAACGGCCCCTTAGAGGCCGATGCAACCTCCTTTAGCTCGTCTTCCCCATCACGCCCTATCTGGGTCCAAAACCTAAAACTCTCATCAGGTCACCGTCATCCACGCTGCTTTGAAATCTTTTGTGAGGTCCCTGTGAGCATGTTTGTTTCTTTTTCTACATGTGACAGTGAGCATTTTATACGTGTCGGTGAACCTGAACAAACCTGACAAAACCCAACAGAACGTTCGGTCCAAAAGAAGCTGCACAACCCAGAACATCACTAGTGGTTCAGCAATCTTCACACCAAGAAGCTCTACATACATCAACCCGTCATCTCTGGGCACCCCAGCCGGGAGCCAATCATCATTCCTCCACTCCTGTAGAAAAGGCAACACTTAAATTTCTGCCAAACATCTCATCATTCCGACAATTTATTTTAATTCTATGGTCAGAATAGCTATTCCGACAATTCCTTTAAAAGCCTCCCCCCCTCCCCCCGGCATTCAAATTTTTATGTGCTTTTACAGCAGATGGACTCCACAACCTCACAAACCAACTTAATAATCTGTTATCAAAATCTCCTGAAACGGGAAATATACGACTGGATAGACGTTTGAAGCCCGCAGTGCTGTTAATTATATCTAAATCTTGGAGCTTTTTTTTTTTTTTTTCTACATTTTAGATCAGTACTCTAACTATTTGCCATCATTGTATCCGTCTGGTATCCTCGTCTGTCTGTATGCTAACGCACTGAGGAGGCGTGTGTTTGGAGGGAAAACTATGTTTCATTTCTTGGCATTTTACCAAATTGTGTTGTGGCAGCAAATATTTATTCATCTGCAGAAGCAAAACATCTAATCAGGGACTCTTCATCACTGTTGCAGTTCAGCACCAGACAGCACCAAGTCAGGGACTCATAAGCCCCGTTTCCACCAGCGGGTCTGGGTCGGGTTAGCCTCGTGAGACCATCCTGATCTTCGCTTCAGGTTTCCACTCTCAGATCAGTCTGGCTTCTTTCCATTGAAGAGAATTAGGAGCAGTTCACCAAACGAACGTCCAATCAGCGTTGGCTTTGAGGCGGGCTGAGGTGTGACGCAACAAGAAGCGACAGTTCAGTCTAAACAACATGGCGGCTTCAGCAGATGAAACTAGCGTCAACGTGGCTATCGCTCAAGTTTTATCGGAATTACAGAGTATTTTTTCACTGAAAGAAGAGCAAACACTCTGGAGGCTTTTCTCAAAGGAAAAGATGTCTTTGCTCATGTTTTCGTCATCGCTTTGTTAGTAGGTCGTACGCTTCGTTGACCTGATTGGTTGATTTGGCCCGTCTATCACCAACATAGGTGGTGATAGACAGATGCCTTATCCAATCAGCTAACCAGTATTTTCACCCCTTCCCAAAACTACTCTAACGGATGATTCCGAGGAGTCAGGTTACGGTCGGGTCGGGCTGGATCGGTCCATGTTCTTTTGCATCTCCACTGATAAAACTCGGGACGGGTACCCTTATATCCGACCCAACCCAGCCAACTTTTTTGGTACTGGTGTAACCGATCCGGACCAAAGAGGTGCAGCTAATACACAGCAGCCTGCTGATTAGTTGAAAAATCCATCACTTCCTGCATGACCCGGTGTAAAAACAAAGCAGGGGGGGCTCCTTTTGTTTCTGTCACGTGTGGTGCTTTGGTTAAACGGCATTGCATGGCGATGATGTCATGTGATCGTGTAGCAGCGCTATCCGGTTAATACTCCGCCTCCAGAGTAAAGGTACAGGTTGCTGTGGGGACGCAACGTGAAATCGACACATCCGTACCAAAACCCACCTGATCCGGCCTGGCCCGACCTGAATCGACCCAGACCCGCAGGTGGAAATGAGGCTTTATGAACACACATTTCCTTACATGGGAAGCCTTGTTGGAACGGTGGGACATTTGTGTCGGAATAGCGGGATCTTGGAATGGTGGTATGTGCAAATGAAAGTATGTCGCATTGCCAGCATGTAACCACCTCAGTCTGTTAAAGGAGTGATGACATAGCAATAAAAACTGGTTCATGTTGTCGGCATTGCTGCATATGTCAAATCTCCAAAGAAAAAAACAGCATTTTTTACAGCGGGGTATTGTTTTGAAACGCCAGACCTCACTTCCTCAGTAATACAGTTGGGTCCGGTTATGATGTGCAGCTTTACCCGGAGACCACGCTGACTTCATTTTGATTGGCTACACCTTATTTGGCTATGACCTTATTTGGAGAATCTAGGTCAAGCTGCGGTCGGAGTTTGCTAAAGGCTAACTGCTAGCAACATGGGCACTTCAGACAGTGTGAGCTACGTTTATCAGACAAGACAGCATTTAGAAAATAAATAAACTTACAGGTAATGACAAGGTTGTGGCCCCCTCCCTCAGTGTTGCTGCAGAAGTTTGCTTTTAAATCCATTTGTTTGTTAACCCAGACCTGACTGCTTAGCAGTCACTCTCCCACTTGCAGTTGAAGCAGACAGGGAGGGGGAGACGGCGAGCAAAGCAGACGGTGCATAGACCGTTAGGAAAGAGGGGGGGCTGTTTGCTTGATAGTGTGCGCTTATTGGAGCAAATGAACTACGTAGAATGATAGAACAACGTAGAATGATAGAACAACGTAGAATGACAGAACTACGTAGAATGACGGAACTACGTAGAATGATGGAACTACGTAGAATGATAGAACTACGTAGAATGATAGAATTACGTAGAATGATAGAACTACGTAGAATGACGGAACTACGTAGAATGACGGAACTACGTAGAATGATAGAACTACGTAGAATGATAGAACAACGTAGAATGACAGAACTACGTAGAATGACGGAACTACGTAGAATGATAGAACTACGTAGAATGATGGAACTACGTAGAATGATGGAACTACGTAGAATGATAGAACTACGTAGAATGATAGAATTACGTAGAATGATAGAACTACGTAGAATGATGGAACTACGTAGAATGATGGAACTACGTAGAATGATAGAACTACGTAGAATGATAAGCTGCTGTCTGATTCAACTGTTTCTGAGCAGAGAGACAAAGCTGACAGACCATAAACAGGAACTTTGATTCTCACTCTGGACATTCACATGAACTCATCAGTGCACAACAGATCATATTATACACCCAAACCCCCAGAAAAGGGACATTTGATGTCACGGCACCTTTAAGCCCTGTTTCCACCAGCGGGTCCAGTCGGGTCAAGTTGGGTCAGGATCGGTCGTTCCACATTTTTTTTGCGGGACAGGTACTCTGATATCCAACACGAGCAGTCCTACGTTTTTAGGACCCTTACATCAGGGTATCAAATCTTACTGATCCAACCCAGAGAGGCGGAGTTTGACACGCAACAAGCCACTGATTGGTTAAAAGAGTCATCACTTCCTGTGAAACTTGGCACCAAGAACACATCAGCATCAGCGCCGTGATCAAATGGTTGTTACATTTAAAGCCACCTGACCAGAAGAATTGATCCAACCTGCTGGATGTCGGCCATTCTCATCCTTCATTTCTTTTTTTGGGGGGGAAGGGCCCTAGCGGCCTTTATATGACAGTGTACAGCAACAGGAAAGGGGCAGAGAGAGCGGGGAGTGACGTGCAGTAAATGGACCTGGACCGGGAATTGAACCGGGGACGACTGCGCTGAGGAGCTGTAGCCTCTGTTCATGGGGCGGCTGCTCAACATACTGAGCTAATCACCGCCCCACTCATCCTTCATTTCTGTTCAGCATTTTCACTTTTCTTTTTCAAAATGTTTTGCTGCAAACATTAAAGACAAACCAGTTTCTAAACTTCATTATTCTTTACAGTACCTTCATTAATCATCATTGTTGATGTAAAATGATCAAAGACAATCCTGAAACTGAATTAAAATCCTGCAACCGGATTAAAATCCTGAAACTGGATTGAAATGACCTGACAGCGATGCTGGGAAAATTACGGCAGTGCACCTAAACTAAAGATGGATTTATGGCTCTTTGAAGGGAGCTGGATCTTGAGGAGCCATTCCTTCTAAAGATCCATTCAAAAGACTGCCTCATTCTTCTTTTTGATTTTATTATCTAATGTGTTTTGTCCCCGTGCTTTAACAGTGAGATGAGTAATTTGGATTATTTACTCACCAAAACAAAAACTAAGATGGCTGAAATTAACTTCCGTGCAAAACAGCTTTACTCCAAATATTTTTCCACACAAAAACATTTCAGTACTGCAAAAAAACTTAAAACAAAGGCTAATGAATACAGGCTGATGAAACAAGGTATGTAGCTATATAAAAACTAATGTAAGGGATTCTTTTAAATGCAGGAAAAATACAGAGGTACAGTGAAAATAGAAACAGAATAAACCTGAGCTGCATCAGTATAAACTTTAGTAAATGTTTTGGAATTGACAGTTTCTGGACAACACGTTCTGCCCATAGGTGCGCTGAGTGAAGCCACATTGACTCCCATGATGCACTGCGCAGCATGGAAGATTTAGATCTAAAAAAGAACGGCTCACAACTGAGATCTGGTTCACAAGAGCTGTTCAAAAGAATCGATGAGTTCATGAACGTCACATCTCTAACCTAAACATGCTGTTGGTGCACCTGAAATCTTCCCTGCTCATGTGCACGGGCTTCCATGGGCTTCCCTGCTCATGTGCACAGGCTTCCCTGCCCATGTGCACGGGCTTCCATGGGCTTCCCTGCTCATGTGCACGGGCTTCCCTGCTCATGTGCACGGGCTTCCCTGCTCATGTGCACGGGCTTCCCTGCTCATGTGCACGGCCTTCCCTGCTCATGTGCACGGGCTTCCCTGCTCATGTGCACGGGCTTCCCTGCTCATGTGCACGGCCTTCCCTGCTCATGTGCACGGGCTTCCCTGCTCATGTGCACGGCCTTCCATGCTCATGTGCACGGGCTTCCCTGCCCATGTGCACGGCCTTCCCTGCCCATGTGCACGGGCTTCCCTGCCCATGTGCACGGGCTTCCCTGCTCATGTGCACGGCCTTCCCTGCTCATGTGCACGGGCTTCCCTGCTCATGTGCACGGCCTTCCCTGCTCATGTGCACGGGCTTCCCTGCTCATGTGCACGGCCTTCCCTGCTCATGTGCACGGGCTTCCCTGCTCATGTGCACGGCCTTCCCTGCTCATGTGCACGGGCTTCCCTGCTCATGTGCACGGCCTTCCCTGCTCATGTGCACGGGCTTCCCTGCCCATGTGCACGGGCTTCCCTGCCCATGTGCACGGGCTTCCCTGCCCATGTGCACGGGCTTCCATGGGCTTCCCTGCCCATGTGCACGGGCTTCCCTGCTCATGTGCACGGGCTTCCCTGCCCATGTGCACGGGCTTCCCTGCTCATGTGCGCGGGCTTCCCTGCCCATGTGCACGGGCTTCCCTGCCCATGTGCACGGGCTTCCCTGCCCATGTGCACGGGCTTCCCTGCCCATGTGCACGGGCTTCCCTGCTCATGTGCACGGGCTTCCCTGCCCATGTGCACGGGCTTCCCTGCTCATGTGCACGGGCTTCCCTGCCCATGTGCACGGGCTTCCCTGCCCATGTGCACGGGCTTCCCTGCCCATGTGCACGGGCTTCCCTGCCCATGTGCACGGGCTTCCCTGCCCATGTGCACGGGCTTCCATGGGCTTCCCTGCCCATGTGCACGGGCTTCCCTGCCCATGTGCACGGGCTTCCCTGCCCATGTGCATGGGCTTGTGCACGGGCTTCCCTGCTCATGTGCACGGGCTTCCCTGCCCATGTGCACGGGCTTCCCTGCTCATGTGCACGGGCTTCCCTGCCCATGTGCACGGGCTTCCATGGGCTTCCCTGCTCATGTGCACGGGCTTCCCTGCTCATGTGCACGGGCTTCCCTGCCCATGTGCACGGGCTTCCATGGGCTTCCCTGCTCATGTGCACGGGCTTCCATGGGCTTCCCTGCTCATGTGCACGGGCTTCCCTGCTCATGTGCACGGGCTTCCCTGCTCATGTGCACGGGCTTCCCTGCCCATGTGCACGGGCTTCCCTGCCCATGTGCACGGGCTTCCCTGCTCATGTGCACGGGCTTCCCTGCTCATGTGCACGGGCTCGCTCTCAGACACGGAGTTACACTTTTGAAGACAAGTCTGACTGAACGGCCAAGACAGAAAGGGCCCGATTTACGAAAGGTTTGCGCTTGTTAAAACAGGCGCTATCTTCATTACACACGCAATAATCCGCCAGAGCTGATTTACAAAGCAGGGCAAAAGGAGGTTTGCGCCTGTCAAGGGGCAAAATAGCGCCGCTGTCCATTTTGCGCATCTGCTGCAGATGAATATGCAAACTGGGCGTTTCTGCCAGAAGGCGCAAAATATTGGGAGGAGACTATGCAAAACCTCAGTTTAACACGCGCAATGTGATCTATCAACTGTTCAAAGGAATGCGGGGGCAAAAGATTGCGTGTAATTTAGCACGTCTGAAAAGCAGGTATAACTGGCAGCTTTACGCACTGATGGCTGAAAGAATGCTGCACACAGGACTGCAGACATCGGGTCAGAATCATTTTTCATGATGTGTTCAGGCGACACGTCAAGTTTTCATTATTTAATTAAATAACAATCAACATCACTGTTAAACACGGTTAATTCTAGACATGAACCAGAACATCTGCAGCTGCAGCATCATGGTAAAAGCTGACATTAATTATGTCTTTTTATTTTCTTTTACTTTTTGCCAATGGCATATTTTTAAATTAAAATCATCTCCTGCTCCTCCACACGCAGCGACTGCTGCTGTGTTCTGAGGTTGCTGTCCTGCGTGAAGTTGGCCCCCACCCCACAAAAAACTCAGTGAAAATAACCAGTAACGTCGCACAAACTAATGATACTATTTTTTTTTTACTGAGTTTTGCATGGGGTGGGGGGCAATTACGCAGGTCCAGCGCCTGGCATTGTGCCAAAGAGCGCGCAGTCTGTGCGTAATATCAGATCATCTTCAACAGCGTGTCCTTATCCACGTCCTTAAACTGGCCTCTTCTTACGATCCACAGGGAAACCTGCTGCATTATTTTTATTTATAGTTATTATGAAGAGTTCATTTGCAAAAACAGACAAACGCCACTGTGGAAAAACGGAGTTAACTGCTTTTGTTGCTGTTGGGTACAAACGTCCTATCTCCATTTTACATCATTAAAACTCTCTACTTCACGTTTTCTGAAAATATTCAAAAAGTAAATGAAGAGTTTATTTGCAAAAGCAGTTAACCCCGTTTTTTCTAAATGGCGTTTGTCTTTTTTATTTGCCTCATTATATCTCTGAAACTAACATCTCTCTATCAGGATGAATTTCATTTTGCGTTTACCACATGCTCTTCTGAACTTTCCGTGGCGCAGGGAGAGCGCACGCTAAATCCTCATTTAAATCCTGCTGTTTGCGCCTGTTACAGATTGCGCGTGTAATCTTTGTAGATCACCCGCAAACGCTAAAATGACAGCGCACGCTATTTTTTTTGCGAGGCAAAGACATTAGACCCGCAATTTGGAGTCTTTGTAAATCAGGCCCAAAGAGTCTTCCAGTAATTCCAGGATAAAAATCACCAGAGTTTATGGTTCTGTGGTATTTTAGGTATTTCACGGGTCAGGTTTAGGCACACACAACATCATTCATTTCACATCAGAGCTGTCCTTTCACCTCTTGCATGCCACCACATACTCCCTCAGCTGTTATTTCTCTGCTTCATTGTCATCAAGACACAAACAGTTGACATTTCATGTCTTTTTCAGGGAAAATGACTAATGGGAGAAAAAGAAGCGTAGCCAGTATTTACTTGGGGGGCCTCTCAGAGAGGAAAGCTCTCCAGTGTAAATAAGGTAATTACATATCTTCCTTTGGGTGGGTGGGTAATTTGCTATAATCAAGGCAGCCATTCAGCCTGCGGCATTGATGTTGGAGGAAATTAGGACATACCTCATCCAGACTTTGCCCCGTGGGTATTACACAAATGCATACTTCTTCAAATCACATCCTGCTGATACGGTGGCTGCCAGGCAGATTACTGTTCCACCTCTCACTCACGTTGGACTTTCTACACACCAAGAAAATAAACTGACTATTTCATTTCCATCATTAGACGTAAACTTACTCTGAATTTTCAAAAGTTTTCCATCAGGACAAATCAGGCTATGTTGGTAGACATAGCTTGTCTTGAATTTCCATCATTAATACCTTTCATTCTTAGTTTGTGTACTCCTTTGCATACTGCTTTTACTCATAGCTAATGTGAATACATGAAAACAACAGAAGAAAGGCTTTGCTTAGATGCCTTTTTGCACAAAAAGGCATCTTCAGGTTTGTGTTTCTACACTCAACAAAATGCATTTTATTGTCATTATGGGGACACAAAGTCCAATGTGCTGCATATAACTCCATAAACACTCCAGTGAAGTTTTGTTTTATTTTAGTACATCTAAATTATATATAAAAATTGGAAGGTGGATGTTGAGGTGGACTGGATTTAGGTTAAAGGAATAGTACACCCACAGAATGATGTAACTTTATGGAGTTCGCTGGGGACTGAAACAAAAAGGTCCATAAAAGTCCACAAAAACTTGTCAATATTCCTCCATACTGCTCGTCCAATGTAATCCAAGTGTCCTGAGTGGGTAGAGTCCAGAATTTACTGGAAACAACGCTATTTAGTATATTTTTAGAGCCTAAACAGTACTACATCAGTACTACATCGCATCTCCTGCGAGCACACCGATGCACGTTCATGAAACTATGGAAGCCGCGGCAGACGAGATCACATATTCTCTTTTCTTTCTTTCTTTGTTTTAAATCAACATCAACCCCTCTTGGACCCTCCTGTGTTTGTCCCGGTTTGTCTGCAGCTCTGTTGTCTTAGCACAACGTAAACAGCTAATTTCTTCTTCTACGCTTGCATTATCGGCAGAGTAGGCTCTGAACGCCGAGGCTTCTGTAGTTTCGTGAACGCGCACATGCATGCTTCGTGAAAGTAAGATGTTCTACTGTTTAGTCTCTAAAAATCTACTAAATGATGGTTTCCAGTAAATTCTGGACGCTACCCACTCAGGACACTTGGATTACATTGGACGAGCAGTATGGAGGAATATTGACAAGTTTTTGTGGACTTTTATGGACCTTTTTGGCTCGGACCCCGGCGAACTCCATTATATGAAAGTTGGGGGGAAACGAGAAGCCTTCCTGATCACCGGCTGCATTTGAGATATTAAAAAAGTGCTGCAGAGTCTTTCTCACCATGAGGGGGGGTGGAAGATAAAGTTACATCATTCTGTGGGTGGACTAGTCCTTTAAATGGTGGCTTGTTAAGTAGCAGATCGTTCACATTAAGGAGGCCATCCTCTGAACTTAGTCAAAGCTGAATCTAACTGGACAACAGTGGTGCTAAACAGAACTGATGCTGGAATGTTCTGTTTGGTTTCTGTACGCAAACAGCGTGATGTACCCTCCGGTTCTCTACACGTTCTCTAAGTGATCTGTATGTGTTCAGCGTGTGGGATGTATGACACCTTTTAGGTTACATGTCAACTGTCCGTCGTTCGTTGCAACATACCAAGAATTTAAGAGATGTCTGCAAAATTAGCCAACAAAAATTCCCCATCACATCAGTGGCCACGTTTACACAGACAAATATTCTATCCAACTGAAGTCAATCTGATCAGAGATCCAGGCGGCCATGTTTCCATGGGGGCAGGACAAACTGATCTGATCAGCTGTGTTTATATGATGGAAAGATCACGCTTGTGACATGCACGTCCTTGATCAGTAGATCCGGTAAAATTTCTGCATCACTTTTGCTCCTTCGAAAGATATAACATTGAGTCGCCCTTCGGCGTGCATCCATATAACAGGAGAGGTGGGCAGCCTCTCTGGACTTATCCAACGAGCATTGTGTGCTGCTCCGTCATTGCCTGGGGAACGCGTCCCAGTTACCTCCTACCTACCAACATGGAAATCAGCGAGAATATCTGGATTTACAACGTCGTCTGAGGTCATGATAACCTATAGGTATGTTATCCAGAGATCTTTAAAGGACTCTGACACATGTTTAAACATCGGAGCTGGCAGCTGTCACACTGAGGACCTGGAAATTCAGCCACACACAGGAGATGACTTAAGGAACAAGTTTGAGCAGCAGAGCTGTTATAGGCAAGAGTCCAGGAGGGTGGGAGGAGCTGTGGGGGAGGAGATGTGGTTCTGAGACAGATCCAGTCAGAGGTACAAGCCCACAAATCCAAAGGCAAATGCAGGCAATAGGTCAAGAATGGTGCAGAAGGCAGGCTACTTATCCAGGAGGGTTCAGCAGAGGACAATCCAGGAGACGAAGCACAGGTCAGGGTCAGTGATGGGAATAACGGCGTTAGAAATCAACGGCGTTACTAACGGCACTACTTTTTCAGTAACGGGTTAATCTAACTAATTACTAAGTCTGTCATCACAGCGCCGTTACCGTTACCGGCCTTCACTGACAGCGCGTTACTATTGTTATGTGAGATTCATTTTTGTTCCTGGTGAACAGAAGTTTCACATTTGTTGGGACTATATTGTGCTGGTGCTCTCGCAGAGAGGAGGCGGAGTGATACACAAATACCTGGAGACACTCGCCCATACACTCAGCAGTAACCTGCGGCCTGCAGGCTGCAGGCACGTGCCTCTCCACACACTCATGTTTGAGTAAAAAGGTTTCTGTGACCTGCGGATGTATACAGGACGTACGGCGTCACCAACCTGCCAGACGCAGCGATTACGTCCAGTTTAAGAAGAAAACAGCGTCATAGTTCCAGTAACACGTTTCCCTGAATTATTTCTTTCACCCATGACCCGGATTCAGTTCATAATACGAAAGATATATTAAATTGGACCTGTCTTCATCTGACCGGAGCGGTACAGAAACAGTGATGATGATGATGATGATGATGAAGGACTGTCATTGCAAACCCCTGTTAATCTGCGCAGCCGAACACACGTGCGCACGACGGGGAGAATTATAACCTGGAATCATCACAAACATCAGCTTCCCTCAGAGATAAAATAAAACACGAACATGATGAGAAACGGTGATTAGTTCGTGTTTCTTCGTGTGTTTGGCCGTTAGAACCACATGAAGCTCCTGAGGAGGAGACGGAGCCACAACATCCATCAGTCTGGTGTCCATGATTTTCCTGTTCGTCATTTATTCTGTAGTTTCCATTGATTTCATTCATTAGTCAGATCTGATATTCACTTTTATATTAATTCAACATAAAGATTCATTTAATAGATTAATTGAGATTAATTTACAATGACATCTAAAGGAACATTAAAAAGTAACGGAAAAATTACTTTTCCAAGTAATTAGTTATTTTAATAAAGCTGTAGCTCAGTTACTAACGCCATTACTTTTTGGAGAAGTAATTAGTAACTATAATTAATTACTTTTTTAAAGTAATGTTCCCAACACTGGTCAGGGTCCAGGAGATCAGACGTGCCAAGAAGTCCAACAAGGGCAGGGCGAGGAGGGCAAAAACACGGGACATCAACGAGGAGGGAAAAATTTAAAAACAAGAGCACTGGATTTCCACTCGCAGTGGCATTTGATAATCTGGTGGGGAAGAGGAGGCTTGAGAGAGATTAAATAGTGTGGATCACAGGTGAGGCGGGGAATCAATTAGGGAACAGACGGGTGAGAAAAATAAAGCTGATTGGTGAGAAGGAGACCAGCATGACATGGCAGGAAGACAATCATGACAGGAGCATTCATGTAAACTACTGTATTATTCATCTGCAGAAACTGGCTTCAATGACAAGCCACTCTGGAATAACACGCACATCTCATGATTACTAATCAAAGTTTAAAAACTAAACTCTTTCAAAGGTCGTGTCATCAAGACACTGAAGCAGAAAAATCCCTTCATTTCATCAATACTTTAAGTAGAATGAACGAACGAGTACCTTTTACCTGTGAGTCCAGATTTAGCTTTCCGTTGGTTATCTACGATGCGTGCTTCTGTAGTTCAGCTGAGAAGATCAGCTGCTACTCAGACAACAACAAAAACACAGTTAGAGAAACTTTGAACTCACAGGACAATAGTACTCATTCATTCTACTTAAAGCAGTGATGAAATGAAGGAGTTTTACTGCAGATAACAGACCTGCAAACTCGTCAGAGGTGACAAACACCCGAACAGTTAGGGCTGGATGATATAGCCTCAAATCTATATTGTGCTATAATCTGAAGTATGTGTGGTAACAATATATACTGCGATATATCATTATCCTCTGTGTGTGCACATATATATATATATATATACTATATATGTGCACACACATACATACACACACATGTAGTATGTGAGTAAGCAAAACTAAAAAAAAAAAAAGAATACACCATTCAAGCTCTAGAGGTTTTTTTTCTGTTGAAACAACAAATTTCAAATTTTCAACACCTAGTGCAAATATGAACTGTGAACATCAGTATTTCTGCTCTTTGCGTGCAGTGATTAAAACTTCCTGCACATCTGTTAGCCAGGTATAGCGACGCTTGAACTCTGCCATCAAACTGAAGTTTGTTGGGTATTCTTCGTGGATGCTCAGGCCCTGAAATCAGCGCCTATGTTTAACTGTGTTAAGTTTAGGCTACTACATCCTCCGCAAGAAGCTCCAAGAAGTATTGTGTGATTGGACGGACATTTGAGGTGGGTGGGGTTAACACAGATGCTGGAAGCAGAGAGATGTCACCTCCACATTTCTGCAGACGAACCGTTGAACAGAGTTTCAATAAACAGCTGATGCAGGTGGTGAGAAAGTGAGAAAGTACGAACATGAAAACTACACACGTGGCATTTAAATACACGAACACCACCATGTGCTCAACTCCGTCCTGCCACGGACAAAGTTTATTGTCACTGGGTGAACACAGTCACCCCCCCTCTGCCCCCATGGGTGCGCCCGGTTGCAGAGCTTCTTGTGGAGTATGAAATGACAAGATGAAAGCAAACTTTTTTCTTGTTTTTGTAGCCTCACAGCCTCACAGGAACAAAGTTCCCGCTTCTCGTGGAGTCTGGAACAAGCTTTTATCAGCCTGCTGAGCCGACGGAAGCATCACGTTTCACTGGTAACATCTAAAGCAGCTTATGGGCAGCTACCTTTCCGCTCTCCCCCCTCCACACATAGCTTGTCGGGTTGTCTCGAAGTTTACCTGCTCTCGCCTTTCCCCATCGTAGCACCTCGCTGCACTCTGCGCGTTGCATTCACGCAGACGTCTGACAGCAGCGTCTCCTACCTACCCCCCCACCCCCCCAAATAAAACTCATAGGATCTACACAATTCATGTGAGTTATCTTTTAAGAGGACCGAGCCAAAAGAGCTGGATGTCCCTTCACTTTAAACTGCACCCTGGATATGTTGTCAGTCTATCAAGGCCACTTAAACAACTCAGGTTGCTTTACAGAAAGCAATAGTCCAACATGGATTTCAGTTTAGATGTGTTTTGGCTAGCTAACCCCCCCCCCAGCCTCCAAACATGGATTAGCAGAGAACGGCCTACCAAACCTCCGAGAACCTACTTGACAAATCTTCTGGCGTGTTGCTTTTTTAAATGAGGTCATTTGCACTAAATCCCTGCCAATGCAGTTTCTGAGGAAACTTAATCACAAACCCATGCACTGATTGATCAGTTGATCAATCTGGCAGTATTTCCTTCATTTTGGGGGATAGGCCGATTCTTTGATGTGAAACGATCTTATCCATTGATCTTGTCGACCTCTGCATGGGTCCCATTGGTCTGCGGTAAGCGAAGCCTGGCTGACAGGCCCGCATGCATCTGCAGGGTTAGCAACAGCCACCCAGAGCCCCACCAACCAGCCATGTCATCAGTATTATGCAGTGAAAGAAAAGCAGCAAAGAATCACAATTTGCAATGCATGCAAGGCCTAAATAAGTGGCGGTGGGGCCACAACGAAACCTTCAGTACAACAGACCTCACCCGCTGTTTACAACACTACCACAGAGCTTAGCATGCAGCATCTGAAGCTAAGGCTTAAAGTGCGTCTTTCATGTTCTTTATGATGGCAGAAAATCATTCCTGAGATGAGGCGGTAACTGTTTTTTCTCTTAAGTTGAAAAGAACCAGGAAGCAGTGGCGTTGCCAGCTGATTTGAGGCCCCGGATGTTTTGAGTCCAGCCCCGGGGGTGCATTTACTGTTTAACCACCTTTTCCTGAAAAAATCTGATGAAAATCCAGATGACCCAGCTTTCCACCAGCACTTAAACGCGCCATGAACGCGCAAAGCTCCAGTCTAGCTCCCGTTGGTGTGGCATTGTGAGTGGGTGTGTGAAGTCCAATAAGCCCCCCCATCCCTCCCTTCATCTGTGATGTCAGACGAAGCTAAAGTAAGTTTGTCAGCTCTGAGTGTGCATGTGCAGAGGAGAGCAGCAGTCACATTAAAGTATCTACCAGCAGAGGAGAGCGGAGATGGACAGATAATATAAAAAGAAAGCAGCAGTTACATCCTCAGCTTTTCAGCAGAAAAGCAAAAAGTAAAATAACAGTTTTGTTTTTTTCTCTTTAAAAATAATATGAAAAAGTCAACATGAAATCTCCCGACATGAAAAACGAGGCTGAAGTTAGCAGCAACTCATTTCCCAGCTCCCGTTTCGATTTTGGCTTAAAGGTCAATTCCACTCAAATAATTTTCTACTGACAACATTTAACAAGGTCCTGTGTAAAAACTACAACACTTTGACTTTCAAACCTGGACTCAGATGTTCTTTAGGGGCTGTAGGTTAATTAAAGGACTTTTTCTGATTTGTGAAACCTGTATTCTACTTGTGAAAATGAAAAATACCCACATTTTATGGCTTAATTATCATATAAACCACCTTAGACCTGGTCCCAATCAAAAACCTCAATACTCATCTAAAAAACCTGGTCTGAAATGTTCCTTAGAGGCTGTAGATTAATTAAAGCTCTGTTTCTGATTTGTGAAACCTATAAATGAATAAAAGATAAAAAGGGAACAAATGCTTTGGAGAAAAGGAGAACAAATGATGAGGAAAAGTGAACAAATAGGAGAGGAGAACAAATTAGGGAGAAAAAGAAGAGTAAATAATGAGATAAGAAGAGCAGGTGAGAAGAGAACATGTGATGATGAGGAGGGTCAGTGATGAGTCAAAGAGAAGACAAACGGTGAATGCTGTATGAACTGTTTGTGCGTGAGTGCAGTGCATGATGGGTTTTAGCAATATAATGGTCAACATTTCATTGTTGATTTTGTGGTTCATCAATTTTCTAATTAAAATGACATTTTTTCTACTCTATGTCTATTATTGCCTTCTAAAAGGGAAAGACTAGAGAAAAGCTCATCTAATTTCTTCAAAATTGGACCTTGTCTGACTCCGGGTTAAGCCCAGGTTGTCCTCAAAGGCTGGAGACACCCCTGCCAGGAAGTGTTACTTAAAAAGGGAGGGGGGGGGGGGATAAAACTGTCCTTCACAAACACCGCGTTGTTTTGGAATCATGTGACCTCTGATGTCAGAGTAGGTGAAGTCAGGTGAATTCCACAGCTGACCAATGCTAAACCATAACAGATAAACGGTGAGACAACAGCTGATCAGCAGCTGGACATCATCTTTCTGAACATCCGTCCTCTTTCTGAACCTCTACAGCTGAGGCTGAACTCTCCCGGCCAGCAGCTTCTTGATGCCGCCAGAGACGTCCTCTTCTCCTGGACTGACTCGGCCACAGCAGGGTCCTGGAAACGTTAGCTTAGCTTTAGCTTCTGCCTCCCTCTGGGAGGGATGCGTGTCCGTCCCTTTGGGGGGGTGGCTGGGGTCTTGGCCTCTGGGTATCTGCTGGGGGTCTGGAGCCATGTGGGCTTCCTCCTTCTTGCAGAGACGGGGCTGCATCTGCATGACTGCATCACCATAGTGACCCTTTATTCTGCATGTTGACACTGTGACGGTGCTTCCCGTTGCTCTGACTAGGTTTTACTTCTTCTCCGTTTCCCGTTGCTCTGACGAAGTTTTACTTCTTCTCTGCGTAGTTCTGCGTGTGTTTGTATGATCTGAGGATATTTAAGCCACCTGCAGGTCCTCCTGTAGGGGATTGCTTGTTTTGTTTTCCAGCAGAGACCTTGGAATGTTGTTTAGGGATTTCTGTACAGATGTACCAGTGAACTGTGGAAGTGGATTCATGTTTTCTCTCCTCTCTCTCTCTGTTCCACTTTCTATCATTGCTTCTGTTAACTTTCATTTCTTTCATTTTTCTCTTGTCAAGCCCAGCAATATGATGTAAAATGCTGTTGTATATAGATGGTTAACTAAAGAAATAAAATGAATAAACAGGATATCAAGTGGATCCTTGGGTTCATAAAGCTCCCCTTGGTAAAGCAAAACTGTTCAACACAATAAAGCAACCAGATCATCATTCTGCTGCTACAATGCTGGACAGAACAAGTAAAAGAAAAAAAAAAGAGAAAAGAAAAGTACGGAGCCCGTCTGGTGACATGGACAGAAAAAAGTTCACAAGATGTCAACTCATGGCCATGCATTACTAAGTTGTGGCCACGAGTTATTATGCCAGGGAACGAGTCATATAAGTATAGAATATAGACTTGATTTCATATTATTTCAACCTTGGAATGAACTATAATGATATCCTGCCATCTCTTGCAATCAAACACAGGGTGGTAGTTAGTAAGAAACGCTTAATTCGGGTGCTGAAAGCGTACGGATTGAGACGTAAACAGTATGCAGACATTGGCCAAGTTATTGACTTCATCCAGAAGGATCTGCAAGGACCCGCATGGTTATAGGTGGATATGCGGATAATCCTCGCATCTCTGGATCCACTGGCGTCCCCCCTATTAGGATTAAAAATACATGTGGGCTTTAGAGGGAGCCTCATTTTCAGTTGTGCACCGCAGGTAGCTTGCATGCGCACTGCGCATAGCCTTGCATGCATGAGGTCATAAACAGGGTAACTGTCAAGAACTTTCGGCTACTGGTCTACTGTATGCAGCTGATATAAAAACATATCACAGACGGACGGAAATTCTTTTAAAAACCACAGAAAATAAACAAACAAATGAATAAATAAAAAACCAAATGGCCACTATTGGTTCACAGTACACAATAATCAATGTTGCTGTCCAGGGTGCTGAAAGAAACGGATCACCTGCATCGTCGATATTATGTGTAATAAATCAATAAAAACACAACGGTGACCACTGAGTGAGATTCATTTAATTTACAAAATATCAGGAACCTTAAGGAAAGTTAATTTAACCGGGAAGTGAATTATTTGTAGATTTCCCCTTTATGGGGTGTTTTTTAGGGGAACCTACTTCGAACTCTGCACCCAAACAGGAGAGACAGCTGGCCCAAAACGTGGCAGTGGCAGCACTTCCGGCAGCTGCCATAAGGTGCCATGGGTTGCCACCACGTGCCACAGTGCTTTGGGCTGCCACTAGGTGCCACAGGGTGCCACAGGATGCCACGAGGTGCCACTAGGTGCCAGGGGGTGCCTCAGGATGCCACTAGGTGCCAGGGGGTGCCACAGGATGCCACGAGGTGCCACTAGGTGCCAGGGGGTGCCTCAGGATGCCACTAGGTGCCAGGGGGTGCCACAGGATGCCACGAGGTGCCACTAGGTGCCAGGGGGTGCCACAGGATGCCACGGGGTGCCACTAGGTGCCACTAGGTGCCACAGGTGCCATGGGGTGCCACAGTGCTTTGGGCTGCCACTAGGTGCCACAGGTGCCACGGGGTGCCACAGTGCTTTGGGCTGCCACAGGGTGCCACAGGATGCCACTAGGTGCCACAGGGTGCCACAGGATGTCGAGGTGCCACGGGGTGCCACAGGATGTCACGGGGTGCCACTAGGTGCAACTAGGTGCCACAGGTGCCAAGGGGTGCCACAGTGCTTTGGGCTGCCACTAGGTGCCACAGGGTGCCACAGGATGCCACTAGGTGCCACAGGATGTCACGAGGTGCCACAGGTTGCCACAGGATGTCACGAGGTGCCAGAGGGTGCCACAGGATGTCACGAGGTGCCACAGGGTGCCACAGGGTGCCACAGGATGCCACGAGGTGCCACTAGGTGCCAGGGGGTGCCATATGATGCCACGGGGTGCCATTTAGTGCCACAGGATGCCTCGAGGTGCCAGGGGGTGCCACGGGGTGCCGCTAGGTGCCACAGGGTGCCACAGGATGCCATGAGGTGCCACAGTGCTTTGGGCTGCCACTAGGTGCCACAGGGTGCCACAGGATGCCACGAGGTGCCACAGTGCTTTGGGCTGCCACTAGGTGCCACAGGGTGCCACAGGATGCCACAGGGTGCCACAGGATGCCACGAGGTGCCACAGTGCTTTGGGCTGCCACTAGGTGCCACAGGGTGCCACAGGATGCCACAGGGTGCCACAGGATGCCATGGGGTGCCACTAGGTGCCACGGGGTGCCACATGATGCCACGGGGTGCCACAGGATGCCATGGGGTGCCACTAGGTGCCACGGGGTGCCACATGATGCCACGGGGTGCCACTAGGTTCCACAGGGTGCCACAGGATGCCACGAGGTGCCACTAGGTGCCACAGTGCTTTGGGCTGCCACTAGGTGCCACAGGATGCCACGAGGTGCCACGGGGTGCCACGGGGTGCCACAGTGCTTTGGGCTGCCACTAGGTGCCACAGGGTGCTAGGGGGTGCCATGGGGTACCACTAAGTGCCACAGGATGCCACGGGGTGCCGCTAGGTGCCACAGGATGCCATGAGGTGCCACAGTGCTTTGGGCTGCCACTAGGTGCCACAGGATGCCACGAGGTGCCACAGGGTGCCACAGGTGCCACGGGGTGCCACGGGGTGCCACAGTGCTTTGGGCTGCCACTAGGTGCCACAGGGTGCCACAGGATGCCACAAGGTGCCACTAGGTGCCACAGGGTGCCACAGGATGCCACGAGGTGCCACGGGGTGCCACATGATGCCACGGGGTGCCACTAGGTTCCACAGGGTGCCACAGGGTGCCACAGGATGCCACTCGGTGCCAGGGGGTGCCACAGGATGCCACGGGGTGCCACTAGGTGCCACAGGATGCCACGAGGTGCCACTAGGTGCCAGAGGGTGCCACAGGATGTCACGAGGTGCTACAAGGTGCTAGGGGGTGCCACGGGGTACCACTTAGTGCCACAGGATGCCACGGGGTGCCGCTAGGTGCCACAGGGTGCCACAGGATGCCACGAGGTGCCACAGTGCTTTGGGCTGCCGCTAGGTGCCACAGGGTGCCACAGTGCTTTGGGCTGCCACTAGGTGCCACAGGATGCCACGAGGTGCCACAGTGCTTTGGGCTGCCGCTAGGTGCCACAGGGTGCCACAGTGCTTTGGGCTGCCACAAGGTGCCACAGGTGCCACAGGATGCCACGAGGTGCCACTGTGCTTTAGGCTGCCACTAGGTGCCACAGGATGCCACGAGGTGCCACTAGGTGCCACAGGGTGCCACAAGGTGCCACTAGGTGCCACAGGATGCCACAAGGTGCCACTAGGTGCCACAGGGTGCCACGGGATGCCACGAGGTGCCACAGGGTGCCACAGGATGCCACTCGGTGCCACTAGGTGCCACTCGGTGCCAGGGGTTGCCACAGGATGCCACGGGGTGCCACTAGGTGCCACAGGATGCCACGAGGTGCCAGAGGGTGCCACAGGATGTCACAAGGTGCCACAAGGTGCTAGGGGGTGCCACAGGATGCCACGGGGTGCCACTAAGTGCCACAGGATGCCACGAGGTGCCACTAGGTGCCAGGGGGTGCCACAGGATGCCACGGGGTGCCACTAGGTGCCACAGGATGCCACGAGGTGCCACTAGGTGCCAGAGGGTGCCACAGGATGTCACGAGGTGCCACAAGGTGCTAGGGGGTGCCACGGGGTACCACAGGATGCCACGGGGTTCCGCTAGGTGCCACAGGGTGCCACAGGATGCCATGAGGTGCCACAGTGCTTTGGGCTGCCACTAGGTGCCACAGGATGCCACGAGGTGCCACAGTGCTTTGGGCTGCCACTAGGTTCCACAGGGTGCTACAGTGCTTTGGGCTGCCACTAGGTGCCACAGGTGCCACAGGATGCCACGAGGTGCCACAGTGCTTTGGGCTGCCACTAGGTGCCACAGGATGCCACGAGGTGCCACTAGGTGCCACAGGATGCCACAAGGTGCCACTAGGTGCCACAGGGTGCCACAGGATGCCACGAGGTGCCACGGGGTGCCACAGGATGCCCCTCGGTGCCACTAGGTGCCACTCGGTGCCACTCGGTGCCAGGGGTTGCCACAGGATGCCACGGGGTGCCACTAGGTGCCACAGGATGCCACGAGGTGCCACAGGGTGCCACAGGATGTCATGAGGTGCCACAAGGTGCTAGGGGATGCCACAGGATGCCACGGGGTGCCACAGGATGCCACGAGATACTACTAGGTGCCAGGGGTGCCACAGGATGCCACGGGGTGCCGCTAGGTGCCACAGGTGCCACATGGTGCCACAGGATGCCACGAGGTGCCACAGTGCTTTGGGCTGCCACTAGGTGCCACAGGATGCCACGAGGTGCCACAGTGCTTTGGGCTGCCACTAGGTGCCACAGGGTGCCACAGGATGCCACGAGGTGCCACAGTGCTTTGGGCTGCCACTAGGTGCCACTAGGTGCCACAGGATGCCACAGGATGCCACGGGGTGCCACAGTGCTTTGGGCTGCCACTAGGTGCCACAGTATGCCACTAGGTGCCACAGTTCTTTGGGCTGCCACTAGGTGCCACTAGGTGCCACAGGATGCCACGGGGTGCCACAGTATGCCACTAGGTGCCACAGTGCTTGGGCTGCCACTAGGTGCCACAGGGTGCCACGGATGCCACGAGGTGCCACAGTGCTTTGGGCTGCCACTAGGTGCCACTAGGTGCCACAGGATGCCACAGGATGCCACGGGGTGCCACAGTGCTTTGGGCTGCCACTAGGTGCCACAGTATGCCACTAGGTGCCACAGTTCTTTGGGCTGCCACTAGGTGCCACTAGGTGCCACAGGATGCCACGGGGTGCCACAGTATGCCACTAGGTGCCACAGTGCTTTGGGCTGCCGCTAGGTGCCACAGGATGCCACAGGGTGCCACTAGGTGCCACAGTGCTTTGAGCTACCACTAGGTGCCACTAGGTGCCACAGGATGCCATGAGGTGCCACAGTGCTTTGGGCTGCCACTAGGTGCCACAGGATGCCACGAGGTGCCACAGGGTGCCACAGGTGCCACGGGGTGCCACGGGGTGCCACAGTGCTTTGGGCTGCCACTAGGTGCCACAGGGTGCCACAGGATGCCACAAGGTGCCACTAGGTGCCACAGGGTGCCACAGGATGCCACGAGGTGCCACGGGGTGCCACATGATGCCACGGGGTGCCACTAGGTTCCACAGGGTGCCACAGTGCTTTGGGCTGCCACTAGGTGCCACAGGTGCCACAGGTGCCACAGGATGCCACGAGGTGCCACAGTGCTTTGGGCTGCCACTAGGTGCCACAGGATGCCACGAGGTGCCACTAGGTGCCACAGGATGCCACAAGGTGCCACTAGGTGCCACAGGGTGCCACAGGATGCCACGAGGTGCCACGGGGTGCCACAGGATGCCCCTCGGTGCCACTAGGTGCCACTCGGTGCCACTCGGTGCCAGGGGTTGCCACAGGATGCCACGGGGTGCCACTAGGTGCCACAGGATGCCAAGAGGTGCCACTAGGTGCCACAGGGTGCCACAGGATGTCACGAGGTGCCACAAGGTGCTAGGGGGTGCCACAGGATGCCACGGGGTGCCACAGGATGCCACGAGATACTACTAGGTGCCAGGGGTGCCACAGGATGCCACGGGGTGCCGCTAGGTGCCACAGGTGCCACATGGTGCCACAGGATGCCACGAGGTGCCACAGTGCTTTGGGCTGCCACTAGGTGCCACAGGGTGCCACAGGATGCCACGAGGTGCCACAGTGCTTTGGGCTGCCACTAGGTGCCACTAGGTGCCACAGGATGCCACAGGATTCCACGGGGTGCCACAGTGCTTTGGGCTGCCACTAGGTGCCACAGTATGCCACTAGGTGCCACAGTTCTTTGGGCTGCCACTAGGTGCCACAGGATGCCACTAGGTGCCACAGTATGCCACTAGGTGCCACAGTGCTTTGGGCTGCCGCTAGGTGCCACAGGATGCCACAGGGTGCCACTAGGTGCCACAGTGCTTTGAGCTACCACTAGGTGCCACTAGGTGCCACAGGATGCCACAGGGTGCCACTAGGTGCCACAGTGCTTTGAGCTGCCACTAGGTGCCACAGGGTGCCACAGGATGCCACAGGGTGCCACTAGGTGCCACGGGGTGCCCCCGGATGCCACGAGGTGCCACTAGGTGCCACAGTGCTTACGGTTGCCGCTAGGTGCCACAGGGTGCCACAGGATGCCACGAGGTGCCACAGTGCTTTGGGCTGCCACTAGGTGCCACAGGTGCCACGGGGGGGCCACTAGGTGCCACAGGATGCCACAAGGTGCCACAGGTGCCACAGTGTGCCACAGGTGCCACGGGGTGCCACTAGGTGCCACTAGGTGCCACAGTGTGCCACGGGGGGCCACTAGGTGCCACAGGATGCCACAGGGTGCCACTAGGTGCCACGGGATGCCACGAGGTGCCACTAGGTGCCACAGTGCTTTGGGCTGCCACTAGATGCCACAGGATGCCACGGGGTGCCACTAGGTGCCACGAGGTACTACGGAGTGCCACAGGATGCCAGGAGGTGCCACTTGGTGCCACAGTGCTTTGGGCTGCCACTTGGTGCCACAGGGTGCCACAGGTGCCACAGGATGCCACTAGATGCCACAGGATGCCACGGGGTGCCAAGGATGTCTTCTCTGCATACAGTGCCATAACTATACTGATCTCTATATCAAAATAGGCACAGACCTGTGGATGTAAGCTACTACAACGGGGCATGACAGCTCCCTGGAGTTGGGGCTGAATGGAGGAAAGCGAGTGGAACCTTATCAGGTTTTATATAGAACTTTCGTCAGTTTGCCGCTGTAATAAAAACATTTTTTACTGTTAGTTCCCTGCATTTAGAGGCCTTGAAACTGTTATTGTAGATTATGCTGACACATTTTACCATAGGCTGGATCAAAGTAATTTATCAGTCATTTGGTACATCACCTAATTGTGAAGAAACTTTCATGCAACTGGCAAAGCGATCCAAAAACTCTGCGACAGCTTACAGCTTCAATCAGAAACATAACATACAAAAATGGATTATATTGTAATAGATCATAAGGATCTCCAAAACATTATACATAATTTATTTTTTTGTTGTGGGTTTAATCCACTTAATTCCAACAAATGACGAAAATTTAGGCCTAGTTGAGATCTGTGCTCCTCTTTCAATGATCTGGTTTACGCCCTCGTAAACCTCGTTTACGCCCAGAGATGGTTATATCGATACACTGGGGTTGAGACTTCAATAACATCCAGACAACATCAAAATTGATGGCTACTTTTTAAGTATCACGATACCACTTTGCAGATACAAAACGAAAGTTGTCTACACTTCTGAGAGTTTTAGGCAATGAAATGATGTGAAAGCAGACTGATTATAGCCTCTGTATCACATGATGGTGATAGCCTATCGAATGTCATGATGATGATGCTACCATTAGTGAGGATGATGATGATATTTGGTATTTATAGTAATTTAATGAAGGTTATTGTCTACATCAGCGGTTCCCAAACTAGGGGTGGACCTCCCAGGGGGGCTCAGGGCTATGTCGGGGGGCCCAGCCAGGCTAAAAATGATAGTTTTTGTACTTCTAACAAAAATATGGGCATATTCTTTTAAGAACTAAAGAACAAATGATGATGACTCAAAAGCATTGCCCCCCGTCCCAAATGCAGTGCATTTTTTCATGTGTCTCATGGTACATCTTCGGGTGCATGTGGTAGCGGTGGTGGGATGAGGGGCTAGACATTGTAAATGCCAATAAAAATGGGGTCCTGCCAAAAAAAGTTTGGGAACCACTGGTCTACATTATGTTATGCAAATTTATTGCAATTCATGTTTAGATTTGAACATTTTTTACTGAATAAATTAAAATAACCTTGTACTTCACTTATTTGATAACCGAAAGAAGTTTTTAATCTTATTTTTGTTTAATTTACTCATCAATAGCCTACAATTTATTATTGTTTTAAAATCATTTAGCTTATTTCAAGTAGGCTACTTCTGTTTTCAAGTTTTATCTGAATTATATATTATTGGCTCATTGAAGCAATTGTTTGTGGAAACTTCTTGAACTCTTGTTTGAGCAAATCCTGCCTGGCGTTTAACTAGTGCCTACCTGAATGGTAGCGCTTACCGGGCTTGCATTATTTAAAGTTAAAAGATGAAACATTGGAATACAATGTGCAATGCGAACTCTGTTTACTAAATGCCCGTTGTTTGTGTATGTGTGTGAAGGCTTTATTGAAGATAGCACTGTGTGTAATCCTTTGTTTTATTTGTCAATAATAACCATAAAAGATGCAAAAGCCCAAAGCAGTACAAAATTGCACAACTGCCAATGACATCTGCAAACTTTTCAAACATTAGACATTTAGTATTCAATAATGATACAGATTGAGATAATCTCTTCATATGAAAGGAGAAAATAACTGCACAAAGTTTAAAATAGCCTATAACTAGTGTTGACTAAAGTTTTATGTAATTGGTATATATGTATGAATAAATGCAAACATGACGAAATAAAAGCGTTGAAATGCTGTTAATTTAGTATCATCTACACCAGTTCACAGATACAACAGCGGATTTGCTGCAGTGGCAGCTCGGTAATTGCTCCAGCAGGCTGTGAATGTCATGGCTCCTGGGCTGAGGGGTTTTTCTGGGCAGTCCCTGAATACATCTGATTACTGATCTTCCTCACCTGTGCTGCTCTCTATTTAAGCAGCAGTCTTCCTCCTTTCCCTTGCCAGATCGTCAGAGCTTGCTTCTAGCGCATCCAGCCTCCATTTGTATTTTTGATCCTGTTACTGACCTGTTTTTTCTCTTGTTGGTAGTGATGGCCAAATGAAGCTTCATGAAGCATTGAGGCTTTCCAGCCAATTGGTTTGGGAAAAAGTTCAGTACTCGGGGTTTCATTCATATTCCTCTTTAGTGACATCTAGTGTTAAAATGGGTCCACATCAGCCCAAACAAAAATGCACTCAAACCATCTCAGTAGTGCCCATGACCAGAAAATAAAGGATTTGTCAAATAAATTAGCAGCATCCAACAAATACAATGTGGATTATCCGTGCCTTTAAGTATTTGAGTCATAGTTTGACAATAAAATGTTGCAAAATAAATAAAGCGCGCGGGATTCGAATCACAGCCTCCCGAGTAAAAGGCAAAATTGCTAACCACTGTACTATGACAACATAGCAAATGTAGAAGCGCATGATTTATATGACAGAAAATGGCGGCGTTTTGTCATATTTCATTTTATATTTGGCATAAATTAACTGTTGTAATAGTGACTATGTATGTGTGCAGTGCTTATGGAACTCCACGTATGAAGTGACATAGGGCTGAAATCTGTTTATTGAGGAATAGGAGCGTCTTCAGTGTTCGGTTTGGCGACTTAATAATCTTCAAATAACGTGCAGATGCAGAGGAACATAAATCGGTGGGAAAGTTGATAATACTGTGGATTTCTGTGGCTGTATGTCAGGATCTTTCTGTCTTTGTATTTTGAGCTCGGATAAATTATCTGTCAACTTCAATCTAGCGACTTCCGAATGTTTCTTGTGCAGATGTGAAACACAGACCGACACGTTCCGTCATCTTCACAAACCGAGGCCTCGTTTTGCTCTGGTCACATGATTCCTATGCTGACAACACAAGCTCCAATACGAAGCTTCATTAGGAACGCCCCCTTTTTCTCGACACGCGCTTCGGAGTCTCAGTTCATCGGGCACATCACTACTTGTTGGACTCTGAGCCTGCCTGCCCCAGCCTTGTTTTTTCTGCCTCCCCTGTCTCATGCCTCTCTGGTTTTTTGGACACTGGAACGTTTAACGGATTGGATTTTGGATTTCGGACTTTGGATTGAGCTTGCATTTTCCCCTGGCCTTGGATCCCACAACCTCCAACAAGACTCCTGGTATGTCATTCATCCAGCAATATTCTCCCTGACCAACCAGTATTCAAGGAAACTCACCTGTTGTCTTCCCATCTCCACAGAAGAAGTCAGCTGCCAGAACCAGTTCCCAATCCACTATCTTCATATTTATCAATAAAACCATTAACTCCTGCCAGTTCTGTGGTTTTGGGTCTGTGGGTTCAGGTTGCTGAAACATTACAGTGAAACCCTGTGGCAGCCTTTGGGAACTACAACGAGAGGTTATGGCAGGCTGTTGAGAGGGCAGCGTAACGGTTGTGATGAGCTGTGGGGAAAAAGGTTTGAAGATCTTTATGATCCATTACAATATAATCCATTTTCATGTATTATGTTTCTGATTGTAGCTATAAGTTTTAGCAGAGTTTTTGGATCGCTTTGCCAGTTGCATTAAAGTTTTACGTTGATCTAGCCTACAGTAAAATGTGTTTGCATAATCTACAATAACTGTTTCAAGGCCTCTAAATGCAGGGAACTAACACAGTAAAAAAATATTTTCATGACAGAAGCAAAGTGACAATAGTTTTATAGAAAACCAGATTAGGTTCCTTTCGCTTTCCTCCTTTCGGCCCCAACTCCGGGGAGCTGTCACGCCCCGTTGTCGTAGCTTACATCCACAGGTCTGTGCCTATGTTAAGAAAGAGATCAGTATAGTTATGGCACTCTATGCAGAGAAGACATCCTTGGCACCTAGTGGCACCCCCAAAGCACTGTGGCTGCGGTGTTCCTGTAGCGTTCCTGCTGTGTTCCTGTAGCATTCCTGCAGAGTTCCTGTAGCGATCCTGCGGTGTTCCTGTAGCATTCCTGTGGTGTTCCTGTAGCGTTCCTGCGGTGTTCTTGTAGCGTTCCTGCGGTGTTCCTGTAGCATTCCTGCGGTGTTCCTGTAGCGTTCCTGTGGTGTTCTTGTAGCCTTCCTGCGGTGTTCCTGTAGCATTCCTGCGGTGTTCCTGTAGCGTTCCTGCGGTGTTCTTGTAGCGTTCCTGCGGTGTTCCTGTAGCGTTCCTGCAGTGTTCCTGTAGCATTCCTGCGGTGTTCCTGTAGCGTTCCTGCGGTGTTCTTGTAGCGTTCCTGCGGTGTTCCTGTAGCGTTCCTGCAGTGTTCCTGTAGCATTCCTGCGGTGTTCCTGTAGCGTTCCTGCGGTGTTCCTGTAGCGTTCCTGCGGTGTTCCTGTAGCATTCCTGCGGTGTTCCTGTAGCGTTCCTGCAGTGTTACTGTAGCGTTCCTGCGGTGTTCCTGTAGCGTTCCTGCGGTGTTCCTGTAGCGTTCCTGCAGTGTTACTGTAGCGTTCCTGCGGTGTTCCTGTAGCATTTCTGCGGTGTTCCTGTAGCATTCCTGCGGTGTTCCTGTAGCGTTCCTACAGCGTACCTTTGGCATTTCTGCAAAGGTCCTGTAGTGTTCCTGCGGTGTTCCTGTAGCATTCCTGCAGAGTTCCTGTAGTGTTCCTTCGGCGTTCCTGTAGCTTTCCTCTAGCGCTCCTGCGGCATTCCTGTGGAGTTCCTGTAGCGTTCCTGCAGCTTTTCTGCAGTGTTCCTGCAGCCTTCCTACAGCTTTCTTAAGGAATCTTAGCCCCAGCAACATGAAACAAAGGCCTCCAGGTCACAGATTTTCTTGGGTTTGCGTGTTGCAGCCACCTTTTTAAATCCCACCACAGATTTCTGAAGAGGTTCAAGTCTGTGATGCTGCTCTGATATCTTCCAAGACTTCTTCTGGAACCAGGCCTTGGTGGAAACGGAGGTCTGCCTGGATTGTGGTCTTGTAGGAGGTCTGATGATGCCCAAGCTTCATCTTCCTTACGGTGGCGACATTTTCTCTCCACATTTCTTGATACTGATAGAATCCATCTCATCCTCTACAGCTGCAGGTTTCCAGCAGCCCAGATCATGATGAGCCGCCACTGTGCTTGACTGTAGGCCAGATGCTTCATCTCCCTCCTCCAGACGTACCGCTGATCTAGAGGCCAGAAAACTTCCAGCTTTGTTTTATCACTCCACAGAACTGTTCATACAGTGTTGAGGGAACTGTACCTGCTTTTCTTGTTGGGTGAGTAGTGGTGTCGTCTTGGAGTTTGGTGCATGGAGTCCTCAGTCTTTAGTGTCCACTTTTCTTTAGACTCTGAAACCTCAGTGGCTGATGCCACAAAGTCTTGCTGCGGGTCTTTCACAGTCAGTTTACATTTTTGGACCACTTGCTTGAGACCAGACTGGATCTGAAAATATGTCCTCTCATGAGGACATATGAGAACATATGTCCATATTCTGTTCAGAGGCTGAATCATTTTGAGACTGCAGTGATCATTAAAAGTGATATTTTGTGGGAGGGAAGGGTGGGGCTGGACATGTATGGGGGGAGTGTATGGGGGTATTGCGGGTATAGGGAGGTGGGGCATATGTGTGGGGTGGAGGGAGGGGGTCGGTGCAGGTGTGTGGGGGGAGTGCATGTGGGTGTTAGAGGGTATCAGGAGGTGGGGGGTATGTGTGGAGGGTAGTGGGAGGAGGGTGTTGGGGGTGGAAGGAGGAGTGAGTGTGGGTATGTAAAGTCGGAGAGCAGAGCAGGTGGGTGCATGTGGGTGTTGGGGGTATGTGGGTGGGGAGTGTGTGTGTGTGAGTGTGGTGGTGGTGTAGGGGGGGGTGGTACCACCCTGGTGAGAGGTGTGTGGGGCAGGGGCGTCGGGGTGGGGGGTGGGGGTGGCCTGTGCTGGGGGGGTGTCGTCTGTGGGGTCCGGTCCTCCCGGGTTTTGGTTGGGCCGCCTGTGTTGGGTGTGTGTGTGTGTGTGTGTATGTGGGGGGGGGGGGGGGGCTGCTCCTGGGCGCTTGGGCCCTAGGCCCGGCGCTGTCCTTGCCCCGGGGGCGGCCGGCACCCGGTGGGGTCAGCAGCTGCTGGTCTTGGTCCGCTGGGGCCTGGGCCCCGAGACCGCGGGGGGCTCCAGCTGGGGCCGCCTTTTGCCACCCTCTGGGGGATGCATGTCCATTCTTTTGGGGAGGTAGCTCGGATCTGGCCCTCTGGGTGGCTGCTGGGGGCCTGGGTCGTGAGCCTTGCGGGCTTTCTCCTCCTGCAGAGACGAGGCTGCATCTGCATGACTGTATCACCACGGAGCACCCTTTATTATGCATGTTGATGCTGTGACACTGCTTCCCATTGCGATGACTAGGTTGTACCTCTTCTCTGCGTAGTTCTGCCTGTGTTTGTATGATCTGAGGATATTTAAGCCACCTGCAGGTCCTCCTGTAGGGGATTGTTAGTTTTGTTTTCCGACAGAGACCTTGGAATGTTGTTTAGGGATCACGGTACAGATGCACCAGTGAACTGTGTAAGTGGATTCATGTTTTCTCTCCTCTCTCTCTTCCTCTTCCTTACTCCTTTCTCTCTGTTCCACTTTCTATCATTACCTCTGTTAACTTTCATTTCTCCTTGTCAGGCCCAGCAGTATGAAATGTAATGGTGTAATAGACAAATGTTTAATTAAAGAAATAAAATGAATAAACATGATATCAAGTGGAGCCTTATGTTCATAAAGCTCCGCTTGGTAAAGCAAAACTGTTCAACACAATAAAGCAATCAGATTTCCATTCTGCTTGCTATGATGCTGGACAGGACGAGTAAAAAAAAAGAGAGAAAGAAAAAAAGGAAAAAGAAAGAGAAAAAAAGTGATATTTTGTGCTGAACTAGGAGAAATCACTGATAATATTAGTTGTGTTGAGATATTTTAAATATTTTTGTTTGATTTGTTTTTTGCAAACAGTTGCTGATTTGTACAATTTGTCAATAAACGTCATTTGTAGAGGAGGTTTTGACTGCAACAATAGATGTTAGTGTTTTATAAACAACCTATGCAATTTTTCCAAGAACAAGATCAATGTAAATAAAAAGTCAGTGCTGTTTACACTAAAAACGTAATGGATGGAAAATATTTCATATCCACCTTATTCCTGAGCTAGCACGTGTAGAAACGACGATGCGATCAACTTCCTGTGAGATACCGGAAATAGCGCCTCGCCATTGACTCACAGTGTGAGATGTTGTTGTCGGTTTAGTCGAACATTTCAACATGAGTATTCATAACATTTCTAAACTATTTTCCCCAGAAAAATTTACTTTCACGGTTCGGGAACACGCTGTGTGGTTCGTGGTACTAACAAGCAGAGGGAGTTGAATTTGTGGCTACAACAGCGATTTGTAGAACCTGCACCTCGGTGAGAGGCTGCAGGGCTTCAGACTGCCACGTAGTGGTCGCATTTTAGGACTAAAATATCATCTACTTTTAAGTAAATAAGACGGTATCTCACCTCTTCCAACAAAACACGACCAACCTTATTCCTCTGTAACACTCTGCTCCCCGTCTCTGGAATTCCCTCCCTCCCCATCTCTGCAGCGGACTCCTTCCCTCTCTCCAAATCCAGACTCAAATTCCTGCACAGACGTCTGATTTCACCTGATTCCATGTTCATCAATCCAATGTTGATTCTGTGTTCTGCTTTGTGTTTTAGTTTAATGTTTTGTCCGCTTTGTACAGTGTCCTTTGGTGCTTTGATAAGGCGTCTGTCAAATTACATGTGTTTACTATTATTATCATTATGCACACTATTATTATTATTATTATTATTATTATTATTATTATTATTATTATGTAGGTACTGATAAGCCTCGGAGCTTTTACCATTGCTCATTGCCCTACAGTCAGACGTGATAGAGCGAAGAAGTAGCTAAAGGCTGCTGTTTGTTATTTTTGGCCAGATCTTCATCATCCTCCTCCTCCTCTGTTGCAGGAGGCGGAGGGAATGTGACGTTGTCCTGTCTGAGCTGAGAGAGATGATGTTCCCACATAGTTTACCTAAAAAGCTCGTAAAACGTGGAGTAGCGTGAACATCTAGCATGTAAATAAATGTTGGTTCCGGTCGAACCGGAAGTTGCTCGCATATTTCACGCTGGGGCTCATGGGGCATCGGAACAAGATGGATAGAAGGTTAAGAAAGGCATTAATGCTACAAGGTGCACCCATCAACCGTCAGAATTCTGGATATATTTCACTGTTACACATAATTTATGGACATAAATGTTAGGATTTCTTTGTATGTGTCCATTACTTGGGTTGTTGCTGACATCTGGTGAAAGTTTCATGTCAATATCGCTACTAGAAATATATTTTCTGAGAAAAATGTTCACTACTTTTTCCCCACTGTATATGTACACAGAGAAATGTATTTTAATCATGTTTTATATTATAAGGACTGTATTTTACAAGCCAAAAAGGACTTTTATTCCACACTTATCTGTTCAAATGTTAATGACTCCAAGGCTCTCTTCTCTGTTTACAATGCCATCCTCAGCCCCCCGATTTCCTCCCTCCACACTTCTACTCTGCAGCCTTGGCTTTTTCAATACAAAAATCATTTCTGTTCACCAGTGCTTACCCTCTACTTCCCAATCTTTGCTGTTCTGTTGATCCTCCAGTGGCAAATCATCCTTTCTCCATTTTTGAACTCCCCACCCCTTTATTCATTTCAGAACTCATTAACAAGTCCAAATCTTCTTCATGTCAACTTGATCCCCTCCCCACCCCCCTGCTGAAAGCTTGCCTTCCTTCCCTCCTCCCTCCCATCACTACTATCATTCACTCCTCAATGACCACTGGAATCGTCCCGACACCCTTAAAAACTGCTATAATAATTCCAACTCTAAAGAAACCTGGTTCAGATCCAAATGACTTTGGAAATGGGACGAAAATTTACAATCTCCCTTTTCTTTAGAAAATACTGGAGAAAGTAGTTGCCTCACAACTCCACACTCACCTAACCAATAATAACCTATACAAACAATTCCAGTCTGGTTTCCGCCCCCGACACAGCACCGAATCTGCACTCCTAAAGATCACCAACAATCTCCTTATGGCAGCAGACTCTGGTCTCCTCTCCATCCTCATCCTCCCTGATCTGAGTGTGGCTTTTGACACCATCTCTCGCTCCATCCTCATCCTCATTGATCTGAGTGCGGCCTATGACACCATCTCTCGCTCCGTCCTCATCCTCCTTGATCTGAGTGCGACTTTTGACACCATCTCTCGCTCCATCCTCATCCTCCCTGATCTGAGTGCGGCCTTTGACACCATCTCTCGCTCCATCCTCATCCTCCCTGATCTGAGTGCGGCCTTTGACACCATCTCTCGCTCCGTCCTCATCCTCCCTGATCTGAGTGCGGCCTTCGACACCATCTCTCGCTCCATCCTCATCCCCCCTGATCTGAGTGCAGCCTTTGACACCATCTCTCGCTCCGTCCTCATCCTCCCTGATCTGAGTGCGGCTTTTGACACCATCTCTCGCTCCATCCTCATCCTCCCTGATCTGAGTGCGGCCTTCGACACCATCTCTCGCTCCATCCTCATCCTCCTTGATCTGAGTGCGGCCTTTGACACCATCTCTCGCTCCATCCTCATCCTCTCTGATCTGAGTGCGGCCTTCGACACCATCTCTCGCTCCGTCCTCATCCTCCCTGATCTGAGTGCAGCCTTTGACACCATCTCTCGCTCCGTCCTCATCCTCCCTGATCTGAGTGCGGCCTTTGACACCATCTCTCGCTCCGTCCTCATCCTCCCTGATCTGAGTGCGGCTTTTGACACCATCTCTCGCTCCATCCTCATCCTCCCTGATCTGAGTGCGGCCTTCGACACCATCTCTCGCTCCATCCTCATCCTCCTTGATGTGAGTGCGGCCTTTGACACCATCTCTCGCTCCATCCTCATCCTCTCTGATCTGAGTGCGGCCTTCGACGCCATCTCTCGCTCCGTCCTCATCCTCCCTGATCTGAGTGCAGCCTTTGACACCATCTCTCGCTCCGTCCTCATCCTCCCTGATCTGAGTGCGGCCTTTGACACCATCTCTCGCTCCGTCCTCATCCTCCTTGATCTGAGTGCGGCGTTCGACACCATCTCTCGCTCCGTCCTCATCCTCCCTGATCTGAGTGTGGCCTTTGACACCATCTCTCACTCCATCCTCATCCTCCCCGATCTGAGTGCGGCCTTTGACACCATCTCTCGCTCCATCCTCATCCTCCCTGATCTGAGTGCGGCCTTTGACACCACCTCTCGCTCCATCCTCATCCTCCTTGATCTGAGTGCGGCCTTTGACACCATCTCTCGCTCCATCCTCATCCTCCCTGATCTGAGTGCGGCCTTTGACACCATCTCTCGCTCCATCCTCCTTGATCTGAGTACAGCCTTTGACACCATCTCTCGCTCCGTCCTCATCCTCCCTGATCTGAGTGCGGCTTTTGACACCATCTCTCGCTCCATCCTCATCCTCCCTGATCTGAGTGCGGCCTTCGACACCATCTCTCGCTCCATCCTCATCCTTCTTGATCTGAGTGCGGCTTTTGACACCATCTCTCGCTCCATCCTCATCCTCACTGATCTGAGTGCGGCCTTCGACACCATCTCTCGCTCCATCCTCATCCTCCTTGATCTGAGTGCGGCCTTTGACACCATCTCTCGCTCCATCCTCATCCTCTCTGATCTGAGTGCGGCCTTCGACACCATCTCTCGCTCCGTCCTCATCCTCCCTGATCTGAGTGCGGCCTTCGACACCATCTCTCGCTCCGTCCTCATCCTCCCTGATCTGAGTGCAGCCTTTGACACCATCTCTCGCTCCGTCCTCATCCTCCTTGATCTGAGTGCGGCGTTTGACACCATCTCTCGCTCCGTCCTCATCCTCCCTGATCTGAGTGTGGCTTTTGACACCATCTCTCGCTCCATCCTCATCCTCCTTGATCTTAGTGCGGCTTTTGACACCATCTCTCGCTCCATCCTCATCCTCCTTGATCTGAGTGCGGCCTTCGACACCATCTCTCGCTCCATCCTCATCCTCCTTGATCTGAGTGCGGCCTTTGACACCATCTCTCGCTCCGTCCTCATCCTCCCTGATCTGAGTGCGGCCTTCGACACCATCTCTCGCTCCGTCCTCATCCTCCCTGATCTGAGTGCGGCCTTCGACACCATCTCTCGCTCCGTCCTCATCCTCCCTGATCTGAGTGCGGCCTTCGACACCATCTCTCGCTCCATCCTCATCCTCCCTGATCTGAGTGCGGCCTTCGACACCATCTCTCGCTCCATCCTCATCCTCCTTGATCTGAGTGCGGCCTTTGACACCATCTCTCGCTCCATCCTCATCCTTCTTGATCTGAGTGCGGCCTTTGACACCATCTCTCACTCCATCCTCATCCTCCCCGATCTGAGTGCGGCCTTTGACACCATCTCTCGCTCCATCCTCATCCTCCCTGATCTGAGTGCGGCCTTTGACACCACCTCTCGCTCCATCCTCATCCTCCTTGATCTGAGTGCGGCCTTTGACACCATCTCTCGCTCCATCCTCATCCTCCCTGATCTGAGTGCGGCCTTTGACACCATCTCTCGCTCCATCCTCATCCTCCCTGATCTGAGTGCGGCCTTTGACACCATCTCTCGCTCCATCCTCATCCTCCCTGATCTGAGTGCGGCCTTTGACACCATCTCTCGCTCCATCCTCATCCTCCCTGATCTGAGTGCGGCCTTTGATACCATCTCTCGCTCCATCCTCATCCTCCCTGATCTGAGTGCGGCCTTTGACACCATCTCTCGCTCCATCCTCCTTGATCTGAGTGCGGCCTTTGACACCATCTCTCGCTCCATCCTCATCCTCCTTGATCTGAGTGCGGCCTTTGACACCATCTCTCGCTCCATCCTCATCCTCCCTGATCTGAGTGCGGCCTTTGACACCATCTCTCGCTCCATCCTCATCCTCCCTGATCTGAGTGCGGCCTTTGACACCATCTCTCACACACCCCACTCGACTGGTTTAAATCATACCTCTCTGGCCGCACTCAGTTTGTTCAGCTTAAATCCTTCTCCTCCCAGCCATCTCCTCTCACTGCAGGTGTCCCCCAGGGTTCAGTGCTCGGCCCCCTTCTTTTCATCATCTACATCCTCCCCCTTGGCAAAATCTTCCGGAAACCTAACATCCTTTTTCACTGCTACGCAGATGACACCCAGCTCTACCTCTCCGGCAAACCTAACTCCTCTTTCCCACCTCCCTGCCTTTCCGGCTGCTTAAATGACCTCAAGTCCTGGTTTGCCTCCAATTTCCTCAAACTTACCAGTAATAAAACTGAGTTCATCCTCATCGGTACACCCTCAACTCTCACCAAAACTAACAGTTTCTCCTTGATGGCACCCTATCTTTCCACCTCCGTAACATCAACCGACTCCGCCCCTCCCTCACCCCCCACGCCGCTGCCATCCTGGTGCACACCCTGGTGCACACCCTGGTCACTTCCCGTCTTGATTACTGCAATTCCCGTCTTTATGGTCTACCCCACAAATCACTCCATAAACTTCAACTGGTCCAGAATTCTGCTGCCCGCATCATCACCAGAGCCCCCTCCTCCCATCACATCACCCCCATTTTACAACAGCTCCACTGCCCCCCCCCCCCCACCAACTACAGAATTACATTCAAAATTCTTCTTTTTGCCTTTAAGGCCATTCACAGTCTCTCCCCTCCATATTTATCTGCGCTTGTCCACACTGCTGTTCCCTCTTGTTCCCTCAGATCTTCTTCCTCTCTCCACCTCACCCTCCCCTCCCCTCGACTGGTTACCATGGGGACCAGGGCTTTTAGCTGCTCTGCCCCCAAACTCTGGAATTCCCTTCCTCCAGATCTCCGTAATATCAATTCTTTTGTTTTTTTAAATCACATCTTAAAACCCACCTGTTCAAACTTGCCTCCAACCTCTGACATTATTTACCTCATCTGCTGAAACCGCTCTAGCTCTGCTCTCTTTTTAAGTGTTTTTATCTGTTTTTTGTTTGTTTGTTTTATCCTTGTATTTTGTATTGCATTTTGACTATTTGTGTTGTTCCTTTGATTTGTTACGTGGTGTGTACAGTTTCCTTGGGTTTCTTGAAAGGCGCTTTAAATAAAATGTATTATCATTATTATTATTATTATTATCATCATTTTTATTATATTACCAATATAAAAGAAATCCATCCAACATATTTTAGTACGACTTAATGTCAATATTCTGCTGTCTTATAAAAGTAAAACAGCAATCTGAAGTCATTAACTGGGAAAGTAAATGTATAAAATGTGTTGCTACCTCCCTTCGTTGGTCTTGAATTTTTTTACTAGATAGGTTGATGTAACAATAACTGGGAGTTTGCGTGAAGACTAATAACAGTAACAGTAATCTCATATCATGAACAGTCAGCAGCGTTCCTGGTAGCTTTTTAACAAGCATCATACTCAATGAAATGTTCTAAAAAAAAAACTAGATATCTAAACACTGAAACAGATAACTTTAACTCCTCTAATTCAGAGAGATGATGAGTATCTGAGAGGATTCTAATTCATCTGCTAAACATGGAAATGTTGTACATCCCTCTATCATTTAGTTCCAGAAATAGCTTGTAACTGGGGTATTTTTGGCACAAAGCTATTTTTCATGCATCCTTGATGCTGCAAAGCTTCTACTCACTGATGCCTATCTGCCGCTGGCAGCCTCTAAGCTGATGTTGCAGCAACTTCAAGCTTAAAAGAAGAGTTATTTATTACACTCTATTTTTTATTCAACTGTTATTAATTCAGGAGGATGATTCAGCTGGAAAAATGCTCTGTCAGCTTCACTGAGTAGAGCATCAGGTATACGTACTATACCAGCAATACAGATCAGTAAGTTTAATCTAAAAGTGATCAGTGCTCGCTTTCGTGTCAGTATTTCTACAGGAAAAATCCCTTAAACCTGCATTCAGACTGTTTTACTGACCTCCAGCGATGCTGAATGAGGAATTTTGAAACTGAATACTGTATCTCAGAGAGCAGAAGGTCATTCTAGCCTCACCAGCAGTTGTTTATGCTCAGTGGAAGCAGTTAAAACTGAAGCAGCTATAGAATAAAGCTACTATGAATCACATTATGTCAGTATGACCAGTGTTTGAGTTGTTTCATGGTAAAAAGCCTTTCTGGGCGAAGGATAATGAATAATACTGAAGCTGTGCAGAGCTGTCACACTAACGCTGTAGCGACGATGTTCAAGCCAACCGTCCCACCTCGGTTTTAGTTGTGGGGTTCAGGAAGCCGTAAACTGACTGAGTGCAACAATCTGATGACATCACAGCTTTACACAAGGCTGTCTTCATCACATGCAACCATGACAGAGGACACGCTGACAGACAGCTGACACAGAATGCTACTGACCTTGCCAAAGCTAACATGCTAGCAGAAACTGCACATCAGCAAAACATGAACAGACTAATGTGGTGGGATGTTTTTGGCTAGCAGAAAAAAACTCTCTTTTTACCTCTTCTCAGCCAGCTGTAAGACGACTGTGGGGGCTTTCATCTTGATGTATTGTTGACAAGCTTGTGGCTGACATCGTCCTTTTGTGGAGGCAGGGGATTCATTTTACCAAAGATTTTCTGTCTGTTAACTCATGGACAGAAAATATTCAAATTACCAGAGATAACTCCTCAGAATTGGAAGCGTTGACTGACATGTGATGTTACTGACTACTGCAGGTTTAAAGGAATAGTACACCCACAGAATGGTGGTCCTTCATCTCCTCCTCATCCTCATGCTGAGCAAGACTCTGGAGCACTTTTTAATATCTCAAATGCACCCGGAGATCCGGGGGTTTGGGGGGGGAGGGGACTTATATATAATGGAGTTCACTGGAGACTGAACCAAAAAGGTCCAGAAAAACGTGTCGATATTCCTCCATACTGCTCGTCCAATGTAATCCAAGTGTCTGAGTGGGTCGCGTCCAGAATTTACTGGAAACCATCATTTATAGATTTTTATAGACTAAACAGTAGAACATAGAGCTGCTGGAAAGCACACTATGAAGGCTGCGGCGTTCAGCGCTTACTCTGCCATAATGCAAGTGTAGAAGAAGAAATTCTGCTTTTCATCTGTTTACATTCTGCTGTGAGCCAGACAAGGACGATGCCGCAAATGACTGATCAAGCTTTTTACAACTCAGGGAGACGCTGACGTCGTCCTTGTCTGCCGCTTTCGTAGTGTTGTGAACTCGCATGGACGCGCATCAGGGAAGTACGATAACCACTAACCCTAATAGAGCACCGGGAACTGCGCCCTGCAGCCTCCACTCACTGCAAAACTCAAATCTTAGCAAGTAGACTTTTCTCATTTCTAGTCAAAATATCTCATCACACTCAAAATAAAACAAAATCACCTGAAGAGAAACATTTCAGTGAGATATAGGAACTTGTTTTTAGGGTGATGCATCTTACCCCAAGAAAACTTTATCAACAACATTTTGCGTGTTCTATGGCAGAATTTTATAAGCAAAAAAATCTTGGCCACTCTTGAAATGAGTAAAAAAAAAAAATTTTTTTTTCTTGTAGTACTATACGATATTAAATCATGAAATTATATTAAATTTCCATATCGTTAACATCCATATAAGCAACAAATGTGACTGATAATAATTTCTAGGTCTAAATAGAGTTTCAAGAGTGACTTTTTAAATTATTATTATTTTCATGATGAAACTGTGGTAAATAATGATGTTGTCGTGGACCAATCACTGTCGGTTTACCATGTAAACACGGCATTTAGTAGCTGGATTGTGAACCTCCTGCGTTGGCCGTAAATGCTGGAGAACTTGTGTAGATCTTAAAGGCTGAGCCAACAGCGTTACACACTACTGTCATATAAGCGATCGTGCTGGGGAGTTTAAAGGGTTAACACTGGAGTACTCAGCTTTTCTACCTCATTGCTTTAAATGTGGATTAATCCTTTGTTCCTTTGCTCTGATTCCAGGATCTACTTCTGGTGAAAGGCTTCCTTTACATCCCGCTAGGTCAACCATGTTACCGTGGTAACACTAGCAGAATGAGGAGGGTGACCTGGACATGCAGGTGAATGTGCTGAATGAGTCTTACAGGAGAACTTTCTTTTTTTTCAACCTGGATCTTATTTCTAGCAGTTTATACGTGCATTTGCTCACCAGTAAAGTTTCTGCATCACTTTGAGTCCTTCAGAAGATATTACGCTGAGTCGCCCGTCGGTCTACATCCAGTAAAACGGCAGACGGGGCAGCCTCTCTATCAGACATTATCTGCAGTAAAACTCCTTCATTTCATCAATACTTGAAGTAGAATGAAGGAATGAATGAGTACTATTGTCCTGTGAGTTCAGAGCTTCTCTAATTGTGTTGTTGTTGGTGTCTGGGTAGCAGCTGCTCGTCTCAGCTGAACTACGGAGGCGCACATCGTGAACGCGCGGCCCCGAAAAGTGTGTAGAACCCTGATAACTAACGAACAGATAAATCTGGACTCACAGCACAATAGCACTCATTCGTTCATTCTGTTTAAAGTATTGGCGAAATCAAGGAGTTATGCAGCAGATAATGTCTCATAGAGAGGCTGCCCCGTCTCCGCCATTTTACAGGACGTCCACCAAAGGGCGACTCAGCGTAACATCTTCTGAAGGACTCAAAGTGATGCAGAAACTTTACTGGTGAGTAAATGCACGTATAAACTGCTAGAAATAAGATCCAGGTTGAAAAAAAGGAAACTTGTCCTTTAACGGAAGCTAAATGACATTTATCTGTCTTTGTCCCAGCTGTCATGTCTGTGGCGTAGCGGCATCGGTGTGTGTGGGAGGCTGTGGTGTGTGAGGAACGGGCCATAATCACAGCTGCCACCTTCGCCTCAGCGCTTCTTCACATCACTGCTCCACTCTTGGAGCTGGAGTTTTGCCATCGTACAAAGAAGCTCCCGAGCCCACACGGACCATGTGTGGCTCACGTGGTCACGTGGTCACGTGGTCATGTGAGGCATGTTTTGATGTCAGTTGTTTCTTTAGAACTGTCTCCATCCTTTCACAGCCAAACTGTAGCAGGAAACAAGCCGAAAGCGTGAGTCTCGGTGACGGAGAGCAAGAGAAAGAAATGATGAAGTTAACGCAAAAACGAAGGCAGTTTGTGTTTGGTTGATTATTTCCCTTCAATAACAGCAGCTGCTGCGGTACTACATGTACACACAGGTGGGTCACCTTTACCACCAGGTGAGACCTGCGAGGATGACGATGGTGGGCGTGAGCAGCTCAGATGAACATGTAACGGTCTTCTCTGGTTGGAGAGCCTCGTACTGCCCGGTGTGTCAGTCACAGATGCACCTGAGTCAATGTTAACCCTAACATTCAATCAAACTTTATTCGTAGAGCACTTTTCATACTAAAACCTGAACACAAAGTGCTTAACAAACAAAAAACAATGAAAACATGAAACCCCGCACAACGGCGTAAACCAATGAGAACGTCTGGTCTGTATCTCCAACATCAGTGGCTACTAGTCCAACAATAACAAAACAAAGACTGTCCATTGGCTGTCATGTTCCTCCTTATTCTGTAACGAGTAACGAGGATGCTCGGGTAAATGGGACAGACTGAAAGTATTGATAGTTTTTGGAAAATGAAGGGACTTAGAAACTGGAAGTTTTCTGCAGTTTTGCCTGCATAAAAACCATGGGAGGCTAGGTTAGCATAACAAGCAAGCGAGATACCAGTACCCCCCCCCCCCCCCCTCCCCCGCACACACACACACAGTAAAAAAAGTCTAGCATGGCTGAGTGCTGAGGATTCAGGGGAGTTTGTTGAAATTACATGAAGGAATGATTTTAACCTAGTAGTATTACTCCGGATACGGCAAAAGATATTTTTGTTGATACTTTAATATTTTAATAATTTTGTTAATGAAAGGAGGATTGCTATTTACAGACATAAGTGACATCAGTGGCCCATGCTGTGTTTGAGCACAAGGTGAAGACGGAATAACAAGATACTATTAGGTTTTATAAACCTGTATATATATATATATATATATATATATATATAATGTATTTATTGACACACACACACATACAGTGTTGTAGAAAGTACCCAAAAGCCATACTTGAGTAAAAGTAAAAAAGTAGCGAGTATTTACTGTACTTTAGTATAAAGAGTAAAAAGTACTGTTAATAAAACGCAATCAGAAATTTGGGTGTAACGTTTTCTTTGTTCCTGTTTAATTTAGTTTTTAAGTTTTGTTTAAATTGCAAAGTGTGATGGAGCTTCAGTTCCTCCTCACATAAACCCGGGCATGTACAGAAATATCTGACACCGTGATGCAACCATTCATTTGAAATTTACCTGCCAGCCGCTACTTTCATCCGCCGCACGACAGCGTAAACCAATGAGAACGTCTGGTCTGTATCTCTAACATCATTGGCTACTAATCCCACTACAGAAAAAACCCAAAGACTGTCCATTGGCTGTCACGCTCCGTCTTTTCCTGTAACGAGTAACGAGGATGCTCGGGTAAATGTAACGGAGTAAAATTATTGATTTTTTTGGGAACATGTAGTGAAGTAAAAGTAAAAGTTGTTCAAACTCAAAATAGCAAAGTACAAATACAAAAAAATACTACTTAAGTAAAGTAAAGCATTTTTTACTTCGTTACTATACAACACTACAAAAACACATACATATGTCATTTTCTGCACGGCGTACCCAGTTCAGGGTTGCTGGAGTCTATCCAGCTATTATCAGGCGAGAGGCAGGAACCCCCCATCCCCTCTCTCTCACACCCACACAACAGACACCCCCCCCCCATAAAAATAATTTTTTAGATATTTATTCTATCATATCTTTTCTTGTGTGGGGGGAAGACGCGGAAACCCCCCCCCCAGAGGGGAATACAAACACTCCTCTCTTTTTATTTTTCAACCCCCCCCCCCCCCGGGAATCGAACTAGCAACCATCTTACTGCGAGGCTGCGGTGCTAACCACCACGCCACGGAGCATGACAGGCTCCTTGACACATTCTGGCGTTGTGGAAAAGAAAGGAGACGAAAGACTGGAAAGAAGCAAAAACAAAGATGCACCAGAAAAGCTGAAAGTGGAAACAGATTCACCTGCTGGAGCAGATACTGAATCCAGACATTCAAACTGGACTACTGCTTTTGCCCTGTTTTGGGTTTTTTTTTCCAGATTTTTGTTAGATTCCCCCCAGATTCCTGAGAGCCCCCAAGTGCCCCCTGGTGGCCCCCCACAGTTCAATATTTTTTGCCATACAGAAAAGACATTTTCATGCCTGTTTTTATTGTACTTTTGTCCTTACCATCGGTGTCAAAGTAAACACCGGATCTGAATGTATGAACACAGATCCGCTGAATGTACATGTAATGCACACACACACACACACACACACACACACACACACACACACACACACACACACACACACACACCTGAACGGTTCCATACGAATACATGTATTATATGTTTATGTACATGTAATGCACACACACACACACATACGTACATATAAGCAAAACTGTAAGCATGAATGTGAGTAAAATGAAGTGAATAATGATGTAAAACAGAACAAACTTAGCCGTGAGATTATGGCTGTAGCAACATGACTGAGTCCAGTTTTACTGGTTTTAAATAAAGCCAGTGGAGGTTACTGGGACTCGATCAGAGTCTGGATCGGTCATCGTTCCATCCTGGTTCCTCTGCAGAGAACCAGGCTAAACGCTTCAGACCAAAGCAGGAGTGAGTTACTGATCCGGGTCGTCTCTGAGCCATCCTGGCCCACCTCCCTGTAGTTGGGGGGGAAGGTGCTGACTTGTTGCTGACCATGATGATACCTCCAGCGCGTGCGTGTAACATGCATCTGCTCTGCGTGGGGCGCGCGCACACACATGGCATCCAGTCATCATCCACCCCCCCCCATATGACCCACCACCACCGTCCGTCTGCTAGGCGGCGCGTGCTTACCCTGCAGGATGCTGGTGTCCAGGACGGAGGCAGGATGCGGGGGGGACGTGCTTCATCATCACGCTGCAGACTGGATCCGCGACTCCAGGATCTGGGTCAGGACTGCAGGACTCGTCCTGACCGGAGGAAGGTCGGAGACGTCACAGCATCCAGCGCGCCTCGTCTGGACCTGCTCGGCATCCAGATGCGGTCAGTTCCACCAAGAAGACGCTGGAAAAAATCCATCAGCTCCTCGCGCTCAGGCGCGAGAGACGCAGCGTTTCCTGCCCCCTCCCCCTCCTGTCCTGCTTCATCGCTCTATTTCTGTCTTTTCTGATGCTCGCGCATGTTTCCACTCCACTGCTCCTCCTCTCAGCTGCGACTCGGCGCTCTGCGCCCAGAGGATGCTGAGCATGTGTTCAGGCTGGGGGCGGGGGCTGCGCGCGCGCACAGGTTCAGGAGGAGAGCGCAGGAGAGGGGAGGGGGGGTAGGAGGAGATAGGAGGAGAGGAGAGGGGAGGACAAAGAGGAGAGGAGAGAGAAGGAGAGGAGAAGAGTGGGGAGGGGAGGAGTGAAGAGGAGAGGGGAGGGGAGGAGAGAAGAGAGGAGAGGAGTGGGGAGGAGAGGAGAGGGGAGAAGAGGAAAGAGAGGGAGGAGAGGGGAGGACAAAGAGGAGAGGAGAGAGGAGGAGAAGGGAGAATAGGAGAGGAGAAGTGAAGAGGAGAGGGGAGTGGAGGAGAGGAGAGGGGAGGGGAGGAGTAGAGTGGGGAGGAGAGGAGAAGGGAGGGGAGTGGAGAAGAAAATAGGGGAGAGGAGAGGAGAGTAGTGGAGTGGGGAGGAGGGGAGAGGGGAGGAGAGGAGAGGGGAGGAGAGAAGAGAAGAGGGGGAGAGGAGAGGAGTGGGGAGGAGAGGAGAGAAGAGGAGAGTAGTGGAGTGGGGAGGATAGGAGCGGAGAGGGGAGGAGATGAGAGGGGGGGGGGGCAGGGGTGCCTGCAGAGGTTATTTTGGTGGCTAACAGTCATAAGTGGACCTTCTTCCTGGAGTTCACATGTGCATTTCCACACGTTTCTGCATGGCTCTGACTCCTTTGGACACGGTTCAGATCAGTCGTAGATCCGTGTTCATCCATATGATGGCAGTGAAGGGGGCAGTGAAGGGGGCAGTGAAGGGGGCAGTGAAGGGGGCAGTGAGGGGGGCAGAGCAGGGGGCAGTGAAGGGGGCAGTGAAGGGGGCAGTGAAGGGGGCAGAGCAGGGGCGTCTCCAGCCTTTAAGGACTTAGCGGCGGAGTCACACTAGGTGTAAATTTGAAAAAAAAAATTAGACAAGCTTTTCTCTCGTCTTTCTCTACAAAAATGTGTTTTAGAAGGCAATAATAGACATAATGGAGCGGATCAATTGTCATTTTCATTTAAAAAAATTATTAACCACAAAATCAACAATGAAATGTTGCTAAAACACATTTGCTGCACTCACACAGAACAGTTCATACAGTATTTACCTTTTGTCTTCTCTTTGACTCATCACTGACCCTCCTCATCATCACATGTTCTCTTCTTACCTGCTCTTCTTATCTCATTATTTGCTTTTCTTTTTCTTCCTAATTTTTCTCTTCTCATCACTCGTTCTCATTTTCTCCTCATTTATCCATTTATAAGTTTCACAAATCAGAAACTGTGCTTGAATTAATCTACAGTCCCTAAAGAACATCTGAGTCCAAGTTTAAAAAGTCTACGTGTTGTAGTTTTTACACAGGACCTTGTTAAATGTTGTCAGTAGAAAATTATTTGAGTGGAATTGCCCTTTAAGCCAAAATCAAACCAGAAGCTGGGAAATGAGGTGCTGCTAACTTCAGCCTTGTTTTTCATGTTGGGGGGGGATTTCATGTTGACTTTTCCATGTTGTTTTTAAGGAGTAAAACAGTCACCACTGTGATATCTACCTTTTACTGTCCTGCTGAAAAGCTGAGGATGGAACTGCTGCTTTCTCATATTTTCTGTCTCATCATCTGCTGATAGTTTAATGTGATGCTGCTCTCCTGCACATGCGCACACGGAGCCGACAAACTTACTTTAGCTTCATCTGACATCAGATGGGGGGGCTAATTGGACCTCAGACTTAACACACACACACACACACACACACACCAACGGGAGCTAGGCTGGACCCGCACATTCATGGTGCGTTCAAGTGCTGGTAGAAAGCTGGGTCATTTGGATTTTCATTTGACTTTTTATCAGGACACGGTGGTTAAACAGTGAATTCATACCGGGGGCTACACTCAAAACATCGGGGGCTGAAGGAAAATGGGCTGGCGACGCGACTGGGGCAGAATGAATGAGCCTCGATGTGTTTTTACCGCATTCTATCCCATAAAGACACCCTGAGAGGAGAAATTTGAGGCTCAGTTCTACCAAACGCACCACGTTTTAGCAGCGAACACGTCATCAGCGGTCAGTGACGTCCTCACCTACATCCATCCGTATATAATTAGCGTAGTTTTAGCCATAAATAAACCTTATGTATACGTGTTGGTGTGGTTTGTTGTCATGGAGGCGACCAGCCGCCCGCCGTCTTCTGTATGAGCTAACGTTAGCTGCTAGCTAAAACGGAGGGATGCAGTAACGCAAATAATCTCCTAAAGGAGGGACGTGGAGATCCTGGTTCACTCATATTCAGCTGAATAACACAAGCACAAGATGTAACACTGATATTTACCATGATATTGTTTGTTTTTCTTGTATAGTTGTCCTACACAGTAAAATCCCCAGTGTTAAATTTAAGTTGTTAAATCCTATTAACTCTTTCAGAGTAATTCTAACATCATTGAGAGTAAAATGACCACCAGTGCTGGTGAAAATTTTCAGAGTTAAAACAAGTTTCCTCTTTCAGTGTATAATTGACTCTGTCCAGTGTAACCAAGTGCACCCAGGAAGACTCCGCCCTCTTTGGTAGAATATTTCCCATCATGCTTTGTGACTTCCCTGTACGGTCCTGCACCGTGAGTAAAGTGGATATGTGATCCTTTGGGTGTCCTTGGTGTGTGGTGTGTGTTTACCAGCATGTTGTAGAAGATGACGGTTTAGTCTGAGCACCAGCGCACACCTGCCATCTGTCACAGCCGTAAGCTGTCCTTCACAACAGTCACTAAGTCTGTGATGCTGTGTTGAACACGAGTGGAGGCACAGTTCAGAACTCAGTTCATGATGGGATGGATGTTAATATTAAAACTGTGCGTTTACAGTGTACACCTCCATTAACTCAATGCAGGTGCAAAAAGTATTTACGTTTGAGTTGATTTAAAACCACAGTTTAAAATCTTAGTACTTGTTTTTAAAGCCCTAAACGGCCTGGCTCCCCCCTGAGATGCTGCACTTGCATGCCCCCTCCAGGGCTCTGCGGTCCTCTTCTCAGCTCCTCTTAAAGGTCCCCCCCTCCAGACTTAAGTCCGGGGGCGATAGAGCTTCTCGTGGCTGCTCTGAAACTGTGGAACAGTTTGCCCCCCCACATCAGAGCTGCCCAGTCTCTCTCTGGTTTTAAGTCCATGCTCAAGACCCACTTCTCTTCACTGGCTTTCAATACATAGTTGAGCTCGACGCTGTTGGTTTCAATGTTTGATTTTTATGATTTTATATCATTTTATTTGAACTTTTCTATTTTTATTGTGCTTTTTGTCCAGCACTTTGGGCGACTTTGGTTGTTGTAAATGTGCTTATAAATAAATTTGAACTTGAACACAATAGAGTAACTAACACTGCTGAGAATCATATTAACTCTGTCCAGTGTTATTAACCTACAGTGTTAAGTTCTATTAACACTGTACAGTGTAAGCCAGTGTTAAATTTTAACTCAATTATGAGTTAATTTTACTCTGAAATTTCAACACTATGGAAAGAGTTAATTCAACACTATTTTGATAAGGACCAAATACACTCGGATACAGTGTTAAATTTAACTCTATAAGTGTTGATTTAACACTGCAAAATTTGCTGTGTCTTTGCTTTTATTTATGTTTTCATATCACTGTATCATTTCTAAATCTGATGTTGTAACGAGTTAAACGACAGGAAATGATTCTGTTTCTGTGTGAATAGTAGTTTCTAGTGAGAACTGTCGGTGCCCTTATAAACCTTCATCCTGGTGAACGGTGATGCTTCTCACCCACACACATGTAAATATGTCTGACTGCAGCTCAGCAGGGATGTGGTGATGTTTCACGCTCGTATCCAGCAGCCGCTTCTCTATACGGGTCACCGCTGTCCAACACTTCCATCTTTTTCCCGGATCTTTCCCTCTCTGCGACTGACGGCTGATTTAAACAACGTTTCTGTAGTCTGTCTGCACAGAGTCTGCAGCGACCCGTCATCTTTGCCCGCCAGGGCTGCCAGCAGGTCACATGACTGAAAACTGGCAACATAAGACATTATCTGCAGCATTTCACCAAGACACTGCAAACACTCAAATCTTAGCAAGTATATTTTTCTAATTTCTAGTCAAAATATCTCATCACACTCTAAATAAGAGAAAATGACCTAAAGAGGAACATTTCAGTGAGATGTAGGAACTTGCTTTATTGTCTTATATCAAGAAATCTTATCAAGAAAATTTCACTTGTTCCATGAGCAGATTTTTTTCTGATTACAAACAAAAAAAAATCTATTTTTATTGATTTGAAGAGTAGTCAAGGTTTTTTCTTTTCTTTTTTTTTTTTGCTTGAAATAAGCAGTTCAGTGTATGAGAGTCGCAAACAAAATGACTTCACCACTACCCCTTTCCCACTGGCCAAAACATGAACAATCGTGAACAATCGTCTTTTGGGGGCAGTGGGAAAGGCTCGCCGACCCGCGTCAAACGACACGACCAACGCGGGTTAAATCGCCTTCAAGCGGCTCGGCTCTGATCAGCATGCAGTGGGAACACCAGACCGTGATGACGTTGGGCTGTACATGGCTTTATTGTGACATCGCGCCAGTCACGTATCATATAAAGTACCAAAACAACTCTGCGTCGGCCACAAACTCGCCTGCGTTCCATCTGCTGGTTTTCCTCCATGGTGAGGACGGACAACGGTGCAACTGGAAAGCGGGTTTACCACGGCCTGACTCGCTCTCCATTGTTCACTTTCCTGATTTCTGTCACACCGCTGACATCATCAACACGCAGCGGTGGGACAGAGGCCACGCAGCTGCCAGCAGGTGACCAGACCTGCTTTTTTCGTCAATGGCAAAGGAGCCAAATGCTGATTATGATGCGCGTTTGAAAAACTTGCGTGAACATGCGGATGTCAGTGGGAAAGCAGCTTATGACGACCTCACTCACGCTGCACACCAGAGCTGAAGACGAACTAAACGGGGTCGTGGGGTGTCCATTAAGTAGGTGCTGATGTGAAAGGAACATTAGAAACTGGGTGGGGCCTTCCTGGATGAATTTGCATAAGAAAGGCCGAATTAATTAGGAGTGTCAGACCTGCCGAGGACTACGGCAAAACAGCAAGAAAATGGCAGAAAATGGAAGTTGGACTGTGATGAAAATGTATTTTTCATTTTTATTCGCTTATAAAGATTTTGCCATCCAAATATAAACAAAGTTAATCGTACATAAAAGTTGACATAAATGGAAAAAATATCAATTTTGCAGGGGTGACCAGCTTTTTGTTGAGGGGGGGCATGGCCACCCCTTGGGGGTGCCCCTGAGGAAAGGGTACGTCTGCATGTGCATAAACGGCAGAAACAAACCCTGTAGGCTCCAAAATAAGAAGCAGAGCTGGAGCTTTCCGTCCTTGCACATTTATTTACACTGGACAGAAGGGATGGAGAGATAGACGGAGGGAGGAGGAGAGCAGAGGAAATCAGAAAGAGATGGAGAACAGAGAGCTGCAGAATATTTATGGAAGGTTGGAGGAGAGAATAAGCTCCATTTCTGCTCTGACATCTGTGATGATGTGCTGTCAGGCACGTTCTTATCAAAGGTGGTACCTCTGCAGCGAGGATGCTGGAGGATGCTGGAGACGGCTCTTCACTCCAGCAGATCAGCCACATCACACACATGACATAGATGGAGTTCAGAGTAGGAAGTGCACTTGGGGAGTGTTTGCTAAGCTGTGGAATAATTAGCTGATTCCGACCTGGTTTTACATGGCAGACACGTGACTTTGCTTGAGAATGTAAAAACATGCGTGCATACATGAGGAGGATACCTCTGGGCGAATGCGGTGACCTAGATTAGGCCACGATGCAGCCAAGCCTGGCAGGCGGAGTGTATGGGAGCGAATGTGTGCCAGCTATAGAGTGAAATGCGTATGCATGTGCGTCAGGATGCAGGAGAGGAGGAGGAGGAGGAGGAGGAGGAGAGCTGTGTACAATGAAGCCATGAAATGAAGCTAAATGGCTGCATTGCTTGTGCTGCTGAGAGCCTCAGCTGGGTGACATATAAAGAATCAAATGTTCCTGCAGAGAGGGAGCTTATCCAGAGAGGAGCACACACACCAACACACCAGTCAATTTTGCACGGTTTTTACCGCCTAACATAACGTCAAATGTACAGTGGAACGAGGGGAGAAGGAGCTGATGTCAAAGCACCAATCGCAGGAACATTTTCAGATACAACATGCGTGTGTGTGTGAAGCTTAACAGATTAGCGCCCATGATGTAAGTAGATTAGAACGTCAGGGCCTCTAAAATTTCTCTTCCATATGGACTAAAATTAGCATCAACTTATACCACTGTATATGCTGTTAATCCAATCCTTATTTAATATAAACACACACACACATATATGCAGTATACATATATGTGTGTGTGTGTGTGTGTGTGTGATATATATATATATATATATATATATATATATGTATACAGCTGTTAAAAAGTGTTTCCTCCTTCCTGATTTCTAATTTTTTGCATGATAGTCACATAAATGTTTCAGATCATCAAACAAATTTAAATGTGAGACAAAGATAACACAAGTAAACACAAAATGCAGTTTTTAAATGAAGATTTTATTAGTAAGGGGGTAAAAATCCAACCCTCCATGTCCCTGTGTGAAAAAGTGATCTTTCCCTAAACCTAATAACTGGTTGTTCCACCTTAGCAGCAACAACTGCATCAAGCGTTTGTGATAACTGGCAGTGAGTCTTCTACAGCGCTGTGGAGGAATTTTGTTCCACTCATCTTTGCAGAATTGTTGTAATTCAGCCACATTGGAGGCTTTTCCAGCATGAACCGCCTTTTTAAGGTCATGCCACAGCATCTCAATGGGATTCAGGTGGGGGCTTTGACTAGGCCACTCCAAAGTCTTCATTTCGTTGTTCTTAAGCCATTCAGAGGTGGACTTGCTGGTGTGTTCTGGATCATTGTTCTGCTGCAGAACCCAAGTGCGCTTCAGCTTGAGGTCACCAACAGATGGCCGGACGTTCTCCTTCAGGATTTTTTGGTAGAAGCAGAATTCATGGTTCCATTTACCACAGCAAGTCTTCCAGGTCCTGAAGCAGCAAAACAGCCCCAGACCATCACACTACCACCACCATATTTTACTGTTGCTATGATGTTCCTTTTCTGAAATGCCGTGTTACTTTTACGCCAGATGTAATGGGACCTCCACCTTCCAGAAAGTTCCACTTTTGTCTCGTCAGTCCACAGAGTATTTTCCCAAAAGTCTTGGGGATCATCAAGATGCTTTCTGGCTAAACTGAGACGAGCCTTTATGTTCTTTTTGCTCAGCAGTGGTTTTGGTCTTGGAACTCTGCCATGCAGCCATTTTTGCCCCCCAGTCTCTTTCTGATGGGGGAGTCATGAACACTGACCTTCATTGAGGCAAGTGAGGCCTGCAGTTCTTGGATGTTGTTCTGGGGTCTTTTGTGACCTCTTGGATGAGTCGTCGCTGTGCTCTTGGGGTCATTTTGGTCGGCCGGCCCCTCCTGGGAAGGTTCACCACTGTTCCATGTTTTCACCATTTGTGGATAATGGTTCTCACTGTGGTTCTCTGGAGTCCCAAAGCTTTAGAAATGGCTTTGGAACCTTTTCCAGACTGATAGATCTCAATGACTTTGTTTCTCATTTGTTCCTGAATTTCTTTGGATGGCAGCATGATGTCTAGCTTTGGAGGATCTTTTGGTCTACTTCACTTTGTCAGGCAGGTCCGATTTAAGTGATTTCTGATGGAGAACAGGTGTGGCAGTAATCAGGCCTGGATGTGGATAGAGAAACTGAACTCAGCTTTCCAAAGATGATAAACCACAGTCAATTTATGTTTTAACAGGGGGGTGAGGTCACTTTTTCACACAGGACCATGTAAGTTTGGAGTTTTTTTCCTCCCTCACTAATAAAAATCTTCATTTAAAAACTGCATTTTCTGTTTACTTGTGTTATCTTTGTCTCACATTTAAATTTGTTTGATGATCTGAAACATTTAAGTGACAAACATGCAAAAAGTAAGAAATCAGGAAGAGACAAACAATTTTCCACACAGGTATATATATATATATATATATATATATATATATATATATATACACACACACACACACACACATATATATATATATATGTAGATATGTAGATATGTATATATGTTTATATATATGTCTGTGTGTATTCGGGCTGTCAAAAAATTAATCCAAATTAATCCTATTGTCAAACAAGAGATTTTTTTAAGTTAATTACTACTGCTATATACAGAAAATACATTAACTTTTGTTTTACAACTTAAAGGCTAAAACCAAGCCAAAAATCTGGGAGTAGTCCAGGACTCAGAGCTGAATTTCAGCCTCACATTAAGACAGTTGTGAAGTCAGCCTGTGTGGACGTATCAGCAACATTCTGGACTAAACTGCAGCTGTCTGAAGGACTTTAAGGAGACATGTAAGGACAGAGTTTCAGTAGTTTAGTCTACTAAAGATAAATGCAGAATTCCTGGTAAGACACCTTTCATCCAAAATGTGTTCTAGAAGTGAAAAAAGCAATGTGATTAATCAGGATTATTTTTTTTGACAGCCGTAATATATATATATATATATATATATATATATATATATATATATATATACACATATATATATATATACACACTGTATATATATATATATATATATATATATATACACATGTATATATGTATATATATATATATATATATATATATATATATATACAGCAGGGGAAAAAGTATTGAACACCTCAATATTTTTCTCAGAAAATATATTTGTAGCAGAGCTATTGACATGAAATTTTCACCAGATGTCGGCAACAACCCAACTAATGCACATATACAAAGAAATGCTGACATTTCTGTCCATAAATGAAGTTATGTGTAATATCGTGAAATGACACAGGGAATAAATATTGAATACGCTTACTGAAATTATGGAGAAACCCGTGGAATACGTTGCTCAGCAGTGGTGTGCAGTCGGGGTAGGCAGGGTAGGCACTGCCTACCCAAGGCAGAAAGGAATAAATGAAATAATATCACTTCAATGATTAGTTTTTGTCATTTTTCTACTTTAACAGTTATTATATGTATATTTTAAAATTAGAATTTCCAAAAGCAGTAGCCCACTAATCATTTTGAAAGTGAGGACTTTTCGGACTTTTTATGGTTCAATGAAAAAAATACTCCACACCGCCTCCTGCTGGTCAGGCAGAGAAGGTTTATGAGTAACTCACTTTTGCGGTGCATTAAGGTCAAGGCCACACCCCTGCAGCCTTTACCTCTGATATTATCACATTGTGTGTTCGCACATGCGCAGTCACTTTCTCCATTAAAACGCATTCATTTTCTGTTAGCTTATCCAGTTCAGGGTTGCTGGAGCCTATCCAGCTATTGTCAGGTGAGAGGCAGGTTCACCCTGGACAGGTAACCAGTCTGTCACAGGACCAACAACCATTCACACTCACATTCATACCAGGGACAATTAGGAGTGACCAGTTAACCTAACAAGCATGTCTTTAGACGGTGGGAGGAAGCTGGAGAACCCGGAGAGAACCCACGCATACACGGCGAGAACATGCAAACTCCACACAGGAAGGAATTGTTTGAACCCCCTCCCCAGCTGGTAATTGAACCAGCAACCTTCTTACTGTGAGACTGTGGAGCTAACCACCACGCCACCGTGCAGCCCTTCCACTAAAACTCATTTACGTGAAAAAGCAGATCGCTACACTGCCTTTTTACGTTACTGCCCTATGCCAATGGGCTGCGTATGCTCACAGAGTGTTAGTAAATTGATGCTTCACTCTCAAGCTAGCTGGCGACCTACTGGCAGGATGACGGTGCTAGAGAGGTTCAAACGTTTTTCTCGTCTTTCTTTTGAAGAAAAACGCCAAATTTTGAAAGATGGGAGACCAACCCCTGAGCTACTTGATCTTCTACAAAGGAAGGGACAGAAAATTGTTCGGACATTTCAGAGTGAATGGTAAAAAGGAAGGATTGGCTGTGTGGCTGTACGACAGTGAACAGGCTGTTCTGCTTTCCATGTTTGCTTTTTGGCGGCACCACTGACAACGTCTGGACTAAGGCTGGATATTGTGATTTAAACAACTTGCCCTGTGCCAAGCATGAAAAATCGGTGATTCACATTCAGAGCCAGATTGCTCTGAAAACATTTGGCCGCAACAGAACCGACCTGGCTTTGGACGAGCAAAGGCGGCTGGGCATCAGCATGCACGATGCGACGGTGAGGAAGAACAGAGAAATCCTTAAGAGTCTTATAGATGTTGTGTGTTTCCTCGGTAAACAAGAGTTGGCTTTCCGCAGAAACGATGAAACTGAAAGTTCATCAAATCGGGGAAACTACATTGAATTGCTGCACCTGCTAGCCAGCAAGGACGCCAATCTTGCTGCCCACTTGGCATCATCTACAGTGTTTTCTGGCACTTCAAACAGAATTTAGAACCACTTGATTGAGACGATGGCAGATGTTCTGAGGGACAACATATCAGAAGAACTGAGTTTGGCGCAGTTTGTTGCTGTGAAGGCTGATGAAACTACAGACATTACGAATAAGGCTCAAATCTCTGTTATTTTAAGGTATGTGTCTGGGAGTGAGGTGAAGGAGGCTTTTCTAGGCTTCGATGATGTCAGTGATGACAGGAGAGCGACAGCAATCGCTAACTATGTTTTAGGTGTACTGGACAAGTTAAACTGTGTGCATAAGTTGGTGGCGCAAACTTATTATGGTGCATCAGCTATGGCATTGCATGTAAATGGAATGCAGGCAAAAATCAGAGAGAAATTACCTGAAGCATTTTTTACTCACTGTTACGGGCACAAACTGAACCTCGTCCTCTCGCAGTCTGCACAGATGATCGTGGAATGTAAAGTCTTTTTTAAGACTCTGGAAGGCCTTGCAGCTAACTTCAGTAAGTCTACAAAACGCAGCAATCTGCTTGATGAAGATGTGAGAAAGCGCATCCCACGCGCAACAGCAACCAGATGGAACTCAAATTCCCGGCTTGTTCAGACCGTCATGTTCCAGGTGTTCAACCTCATTCAAGAAAACCCTGATGACTGGGATGGACAAGCTCTGACTATGGCCTCTGGATTTAGTCTCTGGCCCTCTGAAGCATCTACCTGTTTTTTTCTCATGGTGTACAGCGCGGTCTTCACAGAGACAGACACATTGTTCCGTGTTCTTCAGGCCAAGGTGATGGACATAGGATTTTGCTCTCTTCGGGTCGGTGACACCATGAAAACCTTGAAGAACCATTGGAGGGTCCGTGTACCTAGCGGCCATTCATTTTTCATTTTGATATCAAAAAACGAAAAACGAGAATCCAACCTATTTCCGATTTTCGTTTGGAAGAAAATAAACAAAAACACGGGAAACGAGTCATCTCCCGTTTTTCGTTTTGAAATCGGAAATCGAAAAACGGAAAACGAACCGTTATCTGATTTTCTATTACAGGTTTATTTTTTACAAAGTCGGGAAATAAAAAACAACCAAAATTCATTTCTCAATCTTGCTTTGGCTTGAACCGGAAGAGCGTTCTTCTTCTGCTGCTGCTGCTGAAACTACCCTGCGGCGTATGGACCAATCACCTGGCTTTGTTCGCTCACACCCACCTCCACCTGCTGCCAAGGGGCTCGGCTGCTACAGCTACAGCTTGCCTCGGGAAATAATGGTTGATTCGTGCTTTTGATGTTCTGATCAACATTCCAGGATGGGATTTAATTTTCTAGTTCGCCAGCTGATCCTGAACGACGAGCTAAATGTGATGCTGCTATGTGATAACTGGAGGTCATCGGAGAGTTCACGGCTGTGCAGCAGCCTGGTAGCAGCACTTTCTCAGTGGTAAGTTCCCTGCTAATTCTGTTTTGTTCGCTTTCCAAGTATATTTTAGGTGAGCTGGTCTAAGTTCATTTAAAATGACGATAATGCATTATAAAAATGCAGAAAACTGTGGTTGTTTTCACGGTGTTACGACTAAATACCTCATGTTTGTTGTTGTACAAAACATGTCTGACAAAGGCTTATTGTGTCTCCCCCAGGTAAACAGGTGACAAGCTGCCGTCTCCAGCCGATGTTCCGTCCATCTTCGTGGTTGTCTGCGATCCAGAGAAAAGGACCAGAGAAGATCTGAAAACGTTTGCAAGGAGACAACAAGCTAACAAGAGTTTTCAGTTCTTACAAATAAAAACTTACAGACTTTATTGTCCTTTGTGGTGTCAATAAACTAAACAAACAGCTGTTTCCTCTCAGTTATTGTAACGTTGGCTCCTAAATATAATGTCGGGACGTCCCAAATGTTTACATGGTGTTAATGTTATCTGGGTCTGCTGTTTTCATCTTTAACATGAAGAGAAAATACTTTCTTTGGTTCATTTTCCACAGCTGACGGTCTGATGCCATCCTGCACCAGATATTTACATTTACAAATGTCGGATGACATCTAGCTTTTATTTTAGCTCCTCTGGTCAAGTGCAATTTTCGACTGATGTGGTTGTTGTGTGGCCGAGTGGCTTGAAATCCAAAGTCTATTGTTTATTAAACATGTTTTTATTGTTTTTCACCAGTAATATAATCAAACAGTAAAAAAGAAGATGACAACTGTAGTTACAATCATAATATTAATATTGGCAATAATGATGATAATAAAAATAAAAATGTAGAAAATGATTAAAAAAAAAAAAAAGAAAAAATACAATGATACAAAAAAGTTTAGAAAATATGCATTTGCATATACACACACTCACACACGTATACATGTGTATATATATATATATATATATATATATATATATATATACACATATATACCCATACACACGCATATATACACATATGTACACACACACATACGCACACATGCATACATACACACATAAGCCTAAAATTATAGAATGAAATACTTCGGACTTTGGACAGCAGACAACTATTTAGAAATATATATGTGGCATTATAAACAGGAGGGCGGGGGGATGGACTAACGCAACACAGGTGTCAAGGGTGCAGATGAAAGCCTCATTCAAAGGATCAACAGAAAAAAATAAGGGAAAAAAAACAAAGGCGTTAGAGGACATTACTATAGGCAAGGCATGTTTGTATGAAGAAAATCAAGATAACTACTGAATTTTTTAAATTAAACATTGCTATCAATGAAGGTTTTTATTGGATTCCAAATTTTTGCAAATGTCCTAGGTTTCTTGCATAACTTATATCTGAGTTCTTCCAGGTGCATTACATTACTCAATTCGCTAAGCCACATCTCAAAAGTGGGCCCAGAATCTTCCTTCCACATCCTAAGAATGGTTTTCTTTGCTAACACCATACAAAATGACACTGCCTGTGATTGGAATTTGTCTGTCTTGTTAAATGTGGACCCCAAGACACTTATTATCGGATCTGGCTTCAGGGGAGTGGAATATGCTCTAGACAGGAAATCAGATACTTCCCACCAGAATGGCTGAATTTTTGAACATGACCATAAAGAATGAAACAGTGTACCTTCATACAGTTTACATTTATCACAGATAGGGGATATTTCTGGATACATCTTGTGCAATCTTGATTTTGTATAATGAAGTCTATGAATGACCTTAAATTGGATCAGAATGTGCCTAACATTGACAGAACATCTGGTAATATTGCCTATAAGCATTCTTCCCAAGTTTCCTCAGTTATCTGGTGAAACAATTCCGATTCCCATTCTTCCTTAATTTTGTCTGTGCTTATGTCCTCAGCCTGTGTCAATATATTGTAATAAAAAGATATAGCCCCTCTGTCTTTTGGATCACGCTTATTTATATTTTCAATAACTGAATGGACATTGATTTTTGGAAAGTTGAGGAGATGCTTCCTGGTAAAATCCCTGATCTGCAAATACCTAAAAAAATCTGTGGAAGAAAGGTTATATTTCTGTTTAATTTGGGTGAATGATCCAAAACTGCCTGCAACATATAGATCTTGCAAGGTTGCTAGTCCCTTATGTTTCCACTGTGTAAAAACTCCATCTTGTATACCAGGAATAAATGCATGATTGTTACATATTGGACTGTTTAAATAAGTATTAGGGATTTTAAAGTATGACCTGATTTGTTTCCAAATCTTTAGAGTATTAAAGATTACCATATTTTCACTATACAGCTTCGTTTCGATCTTAGATGGGCTGTTCATCAGTGCACACAGGGATGTTCCATTACATGAGGCCTGTTCAATATAGATCCATTCTGGGGTTTTAATACCATTTTCTGAGGGTGTTTCTCTCCACCAGGCAATGTTATGAAGATGAGCCACAAAATAATATCTTTTAAAGTTAGGGAGACCAAGACCCCCTTCCGACTTTGACTTGATCAAGTGTTTCTTGGTTATTCTAACTGATTTATAGTTCCACAAAAAAGGGAATAATTATTGAATCTAGCTTCTCAAATAACTTTAAAGGTACAAGGGCTGGAATAGATTGAAATAAGTATAAAAAACGTAGGAGTGTTACCATCTTGATGGCATTAATTTTTTCTATTATAAGATAATTCCCCCTCTAGCAAATCCCTAGCTTGGTACTAGGGATACTAGGGTACTAGGAGTACCTAGCCGGTACTCACCGGGTCTGGGCGACTCTCCTTCAGCCGCCCAGTACACACACATATGCGCTTGTGTCCGACCTCTCTCCTTCTCTCTCTCTCTCTCTCTCTCTCTCTCTCTCTCAGCAACACCTCCCCCCCCCGCCCCCCCCTTTAGGCCCCCGCCCCCCGGCCGCCGCTGCGCCTCCCTCCCCTCTACCCCCCCCCCTCCCCCCCCCCCCCCTGGCTGTTGCCAACACCGGCGTATCCTCCTCGCCGCTCACACGCGTCCCGTTTCTGCTGTTCCTCCTCACCAGTCCTGCTTTGTCACCTCCTGCTGCACTCTCCTGCTGAGTTGTAGTCTGCAACAGGTGTGCTCAACCAGCAGCTGAGGTCATCAGAGTGTGGGTGCGGCTGCACAGTCAACTCAGTTTCCCCAGAACAAAAAATGCATACACAAGGCAATAAAAACAAATCACAGCAAAACATGCAAAGGAAAAAATGGGGGGGAAAAACAGAAAAGGCCACTGTAACAACCCACTGGTTATGTTGTGAGGCTGCAAGGTTTTGATACACGTCATCTACACAGTTTTGCACCCACGCCCTTATTACTACGTTCACTCACCCCATTCGTCTACTGTGGGCGCTTCCGCTCAGGTCGCCTCCTCTCAGCCTTCTTTTGCCTTTCATATGGCAGTCTCTCTGACGGGCCACGTAACCTAAGCAGCCACCACAACACCGCTAATATATCCAGGAGATCAACATCACTCACGACGCTGAATCAAAGGTAGTTGGACCGTTTGTATCTATTCTTGTGCCTCTGTTCCAGGAAATAATGATAATCCTCAAAAGTGAAAACAATAAAACTTAAATCTGCTCCTCTTACAGCCAGTACAAAACCGTCAACACGGAAGTCCGGCGTTAGCTGGTGACGTCATCAACAAAACAGCTGATCACTCGTAAGTAAAAACCTACCCAAACTAAATTACAAACAACAAAAAAGTAAGTGAAATCACCGTTTGGCTCTCCTCTGTAACATAACAATAATAATATAAAATTATTATTTTAGTTCAAAAAGGGAAGCCTGCTTCCTGGATCTGTTTCTGGTGCGTTCAGGCCCCATTGCGACTTGTGAGTCTTCTGTATTTATTTGCTACTTCACTAGCAAGGACCACGCCACGACAGAACAAGTGAGGATAATGATTTATTGACGATAGAGATAGTGGCCGAGTGGCGTGGTGATGAGCCGGAAGAGACTTAGGGTGGGGGTTGTAGTCTCGTTAGTTATCCGGCTTAGGAAACCCCCAGATGGAATCTGAAAGAAAGGAGGCGGATAAGCATAAGTAAAGGTAAAATGAAGTGAAGGTATTGAATGACGGAAGAGAAAGAAGAGAGCAGACCGTAAGAAGAGGAGAAACGGCTTCCTGTGGAGCGGTTGTTCAAGATGGCTGCCTAAATTTCAGCTCCTCAACCCATTGCTTGCAATTTTGTTTATTAAAACCGTTTGATCGACTTTTTTGGGACAACTAGTTACATTTTTGCTTCGAGTACCGAGCTTCGACATTTTTGTCCGGGATAGACCTCGCCTAATGGTAAATTTGAGGTCCGGAAAGGGTGCAATGGCTGACTTGGAAGCTAAAATGGACACTGTGCTATCGAGGCTAACCAGCGTGGACAGCGTGCTGGGAAAAATAGACGACCGTATTGCCAGTATGGACACCCGTTTCGCTGGCTTTGATGCACGCCTTGACAACCTGCAATGTGAAGTATCTGGTATTCGAGCAGACTTTACATCGCAAAGGAAAGAAATCGGTGAAATCAGAAACGAGGTATGCGCACTGCAAGCTAACGTGGGATCTAACACCAACAAGCTAGCGGAGCATGAGACCGGCTTGGAGTCGGTGCGTGTTAAGTTGGCAGACATGGAAGATCGGAGCAGACGCTGCAATGTGAGGATTAATGGTCTGCCGGAGGGGAAGGAAGGATCTAATGCCATCCAGTTTCTTACTCAAAACTTACCGAAGTGGTTTCCCTCTCTCCACAACCTCCAAGGGGAAATTATGAGGGCGCATCGCATCTACGGTACCGGAGCTACCAACATGACGGGCCGCACGCTGATTTTCTGCTGTCTCCGGTACACAGTCAGACAGGAGATCCTCGCTGCTGCAAGGAAGAACCCTCCTGTTGTCGAGGGTCGGAAACTACGATTTTCACCGGATTACAGTGCCCACACAATGAGACGTCGTTTGGCCTTCTCATCGATCATGGATAAAGCCAGGACCGGCGGCATCGAGTTCTTCCTGATCTACCCGGCGACGCTCAAGATCAAATCCAAAGCTGGCGCGATGGAAAGCTTTCAATGCCCGAGGAAGGCTGAGGAATATCTAGCGTCGTTGCTGAGAGGACGCCCCGGAGTGGAGGCTGGTGGTGCGGTCAATTAGCCGGTAACTGTACTTCCAGCCAGCTGTAATGGCTGCACATCACTGTATGTTTACTACACTTCTGACAAACTAATAGCCATGGCTGATCTACAAGCTAAACTTACCTGTTAAATTCCATTTAGACTCTTCACTCTTCACCAATTCACCAAAAGACATGTTTGCCGATTTATGGTTACTGACTCACAATCTGTTTTAGAAGACTCTTAGTCTCACTCATCCATTGGTTACACTTTTATTTTATTTAATGTAGACTCATCCACGGACTGCCTCTTAAGGCTAGGGTAGATTTAAAGTTCTACGAATTACACTTCCTCTCTTTTTCTATGGATGAGAGGCTGGGTTACTCCCTTCCCCTCTTAATATAGATGAGAAACAGTTGTTTCTACCTTCAGTTTTCGTTATTTACCATGAATGAGACTCAAGGATGCTCTCTTCCCCTATGTTTTGTTCTTCATTATACGGTTGTTTTCAGACTGGGATGCTCTCTCTCAATGATGTTTATTTTATTAAGCCATCATTTGGGGGCTGGTCTAATGTATTAGACTTAGTTGAGGAAGATTATTCCTATTTTGAAAGATATTACACCCGGTCTATTATATTTACTCAACGGTTCATGGTCTTAACTAAGTATTGGGTTGGGTTTTGCTGTTTCGCGGCCCTATGTTCATGCTGCTCAGGGATAAAAAAAAAAAAAAAAAGCATTTTACTTAAGTACTTTGTATACGTTAAAATTATGTTGTGTGTTGTTTTTTTTGCGTTGCTGGGGTTATGGTGCCACCTTGGGGTTTTTAGGAATATTCTGAGGGATACATCTCATTTATGTTTTGGGGAACATGCACAGACATTGGTACTGCTTAATAAGGGGAGATCCTATTTAAACTATGTACTTTTAATTTTGTTAACAACAGTGACCACTATTTGGAGTATGATGCAAATTAATGGGTGATTTATCAGTTCTAGTATGGAATTGTGATGGTTTGAATATACCCCACAAACGAACTAGCGTCCTAACTCTGCTGAAACGGAGGAAGATAGACATCGCTCTACTTCAAGAAACACATCTCTTAAAGAAAGACTCCACTCGCATGGCCAACAAATTCTATCACACCATAGCTTCTTCCTCAGCAGACTCAAAAAGCAAAGGAGTAGCTATCGTTTGTAAGCGTAATCTAAAGATGAAAGTTTTGGACATATGGACAGATAATAATGGGAGGGTGGCAATTGCTAAAGTAGAAATGTACGGGAGAAGAATAGCGATTATCTCAGCCTATGCCCCCAACAAATTTGATAAAGAATTTTACAATACTCTCACCCAAGAAATGTTACAACTGTCTGAATACTCGTTTATTGTCGGTGCAGATATGAATGCTGTTTGGCAGGCTTCTGAAAGATCCAGTGCGTCTGCTAGTAGGGACCAGGAGATGGCAACAGCAGCTTTACAGGCCTGGGTGAAGACTTTAGGATTAACTGATGTCTGGCGCGCTTTTAACCCTACTCTGACAGATTATAGCTTCTTCTCGGCCAGACACAAAACTTCTTCTAGGATAGACTTTCTTTTCTCTTCGCCTAAGCTGTTTCAGAACATTCATAATGTCACTCTTCTCCCTATGGCGCTATCAGACCATAAAGGGGTCTTTGGTAATGTGATAATAGGCAGCCTATCTAAAAAGGCAACTAGATGGCGCTTCAATTCATCATTGTTAAGGAATGAAGCTTATATAACACAGTTTAACACTCAGCTACAGGACTTTCTGGATATTAATGTGGGGTCAGTAGAAGACCCTCGAATTCTATGGAACGCTGTTAAGGGATTCATCAGGAGTAATGCCTCACTATTTTCCTCAAACCTGCGCAAGACTAGAGCTGCTACACTACAAAATTTAGAAGCAGATTTTGCTAGATTGGATTCGATGTTGCAAACAAATTATTCCAAACAGGTCGAAATACAGCGTGATATTGTTAAGAAGGAAATAAATAATATTCTTAAACAACAATCAGAGTTCTTGATACATAGAACTAGACAAAAGTATTACTTCCATGGCTCAAGACCCAGTCATCTACTGGCTTCTAAAATCAGAACCAACGAATCCTTTGCAGATATTCCATCCATTAGGTCACATACGGGTAACATTACATCTGACCCCAAACAAATAAATGAAACTTTCAAAACCTTCTATTCTAAACTGTACCAGTCAGAGCTTCAAGTGGATAATGATAGGTGTGCTAACTTTCTCGATCAGATAGACCTACCTAAGCTCTCAGAGGGTGATGCTGTGAATCTGGATGCTCCAATTGCTTTGGAAGAATTGAAGGATGCAGCAGTTGCTATGCAAAGGAATAAATCACCAGGCTTTGATGGGATACCCCCTGAGCTATATGTAAGTTTTTGGGACAAACTTGGCCCATTGATGCTAGATATGGTGAGAACGTCAATAGACAAAGGAGGCTTCTCTAGAGATGTTAACCTTGCATTAATATCTCTCCTTTTAAAGAAAGACAAGGACCCAGTTGACTGTGCCAGCTATCGACCTCTCAGTCTGCTGAACGCTGACCTAAAGATCTATGCGAAAGTGCTAGCCAGGCGAATCCAAGATCACATGCCCAAGTTAGTTAATTGTGACCAGACAGGATTTATTAAGGGCAGGATGGCTGCTGATAATGTTAGACGCCTCCTTCATGTGGTGGACTCTGCAGCGGGCAAGAATACACCATGTGCAGTTCTGTCTTTAGATGCTATGAAGGCCTTTGACAGGCTTGAATGGCCTTTTCTGTGGGCTGTGCTAGAAAAAATGGGTTTTGGTGGAAATTTTATACATATGGTCAAGGTTCTGTACTCCAATCCTTCTGCTCTAGTTATCACTGGACAGTTGTCATCTGCATTGTTTGCTGTCTCCAGGTCCTCCCGGCAGGGTTGCCCATTGAGTCCAGCGCTGTTTGCGCTTTCTCTAGAACCCCTAGCACAGATGATCCGCCAATCTGCTACCATGCAACCCATTTCAGTTGGTCGTACCTCTCATCGTCTGGCTCTATATGCTGATGATGTGCTTGTATTTATGGAGGACCCAGTCCAATCCCTTAATACTCTGCTCAATATCTGCAATGAATTTGGCAATTTATCTGGTTTCAAAATTAATTGGAATAAATCTGCCTTATTGCCCCTTAATGACACCGCTAAGGCACTGCAATTTCCAGCTAATATTCCCGTTGTACAACACTTTAACTATCTTGGAGTTCGTATTTTCCCAATCCTGAACCGCATTATTTCCTACAACTACTTAGAAATTTGGAAGGCTGTTGAATCAGACCTGAACAGATGGTCCAGCCTCCCTAATTCTCTTCAAGCCCGTATTTCCATTGTGAAAATGAACATCTTACCTAGAATTAATTTTGTGAGCTCTATGATTCCCCTCGCACCTCCTGTCAATTATTGGAAGAAAATTCATTCTTGTGTTTCACAATTTATTTGGAATAAGAAGCGGCCTCGTTTAAAACTAGCAACCTTACAAAGGGGCAGACAAGATGGAGGTCTGGCAGTACCTGATTTTAAGTTGTATTTCTATTCCTTTGTTCTTAGACCTCTCTTCGTGTGGGCTAATGCTGGAATATCTGTCTCTTGGCGCGAACTAGAGGAGGATATTGTTCAACCATCAACGTTGCAAGGGGTACTTTTTTTCCAATATGTCAAACTTGCAATGCAAGCTTCGTTTTGGGCCAATAGTCTCATTTCTTATTCAGACCTGGCGTGAGGTTGAATCCCTATCTGGGATTTCTTGTAAGTGGCACAAGTTCTCTCCAATATTCCACAATAAGAGCCTTACGATTGGAGGTAGACCCATCACAGCATCTCCTTGGAGTAACAGCAGTATTCGACATCTAGGTGACATTTTTAATGATTCAGGTTTACGCTCCTTTCAGGATGTGAGAGACACCTTTTCCTTGCCACCCTCTTCATTCTTTTTTTTATTTACAAATTAGACATGCTCTTAATGCACACAGCATTCCCATGCAGCAAGCTTTATCAATTCACCCTCTTTACAATTTGATTGTCACACAAAGAAATAATAACGGCTTAGTTTCCAAATTGTACTCTTTTCTCCAGAGATCTTCTCTCTCTGATTTACCACTGGACAGGTTATGGAGGAATGATCACCCTGCTTTAGATCCTGATTTCAAGTGGGAGCAGGTCTGGAGAAATATCAGGGAGGCTTCCCGCAACCCAGACCATCAGCAGATTCACTTTAACTATGTCCACAGAACTTATCTCACTCCACGTAGGCTACATTCTATGAAACTGATAAATAATCCGTCTTGCAGCCTTTGCAATTTGAACTCTCCTGGTACTTTTATTCACATGATGTGGGAGTGTCCTCCGGTTCAGCAGTTCTGGATTAATGTGGCCTCTCAACTTTCAAACTTAACTTCTGTCACTATCCCACTAAACATCCCAGTCCTGCTATTGAATGATTTATCTGGGCTTGGTCTGTCAAGGGCTGCAAAGCGATTAACACTTGCTGGTATCACGGCTGCTAAAAAGCTGGTCGCGTTGCGGTGGAAGCCCCCCCACTCTCTGGCCCTCAAACACTGGATTCTTACTTTTTTAGATGTTGTATACATGGAGATGTCAACTGGTAGAATTAATGGTGCAAAGGAATCCACACTAAACAACTGGCGATTAGCTGCCAACTCACTAAAGGACCTGTTAAAATGATATCTTGATTCTGTCCTGTTATTTTTGTCCCCTGTGCAAATAATTATGTGCTCAATGCAGATTCCCTCTATACTACGGTGTACAGTATATGGGTTTTGGGGGGGTGGGGGTGGGCGGGTGGTGGCATGCATATTATGCTTCTTTTATTTTACTTATTTATTTTTTCTCTGTTTGTGCTTCAGTAAATGTTTTCAATTAATTCGGTGGCTCTCACTGTCTGAACAATATTGCTGTTCCAAGTTTTTGCGTAATATATGCTTGAGATGGACAACACTGTAACATTGATGGTGTGGCTTCGATCCTGAGGAGAGTTGAGGGAATTGTTGAGGCTGGCCTTGACATTCCTACATGCTCTAGCAAATACGTGCTTGCTCTATCCATATGCTGCTGATTTAAACCCTATTTTTATGTGTATACACAGTATGTATGTGTATATGTATATTTTTGTTTTGTTTGTTTGTTTTGTGGTTTTTATGTGTTATGTAAAATGTGTTACATCTTGTTTACTCTGAGTTATTCAATTCATAAAATAAAATAAAAAATTGATCACAAAAAAAAAAGAGGAAAAGGAGAAGGGAAAACTGGGCAGGGAAGGAAGACCGAAGAAGGAGCCCGCCGGAGCAGAAGAAAAAAAAGAGAGAAAAGAGCAGAGAGAGAAAAGAAAATAAACAAAGAAGGGGCGGGAAAGGGAGGGCGTCAGAGGAACGAGACAAACTGAGTAAAGGAGTTGAGTGAGTATTTAAGGCTTGCTTAGTGATTAGTAGAATTGGAAGCAGGTGTGTTTGGGGCATGGTCCTGCTCCTGAACCTATGTCAACTCATTGACCTCATTTCACTAGCAAGGACCACGCCACGACAGAACAAGTGAGGATAATGATTTATTGACGATAGAGATAGTGGCCGAGTGGCGTGGTGATGAGCCGGAAGAGACTTAGGGTGGGGGTTGTAGTCTCGTTAGTGTATCCGGCTTAGGAAACCCCCAAATTAAAGAGTGACCGGAGCAAGAAGTGAGTGAGCTCTGCGAATGTCCTGAAAGGTTACTGCGGATGTATGACCGGTAGGCTTGAGAGGACCAGCGCCCGAGTAGCTGAATGTTTTGGTCTGGGATGCCAGATCGAGAGGCGGTAGTAGCTGCGCCGATGCGGAATGAATGTACGGAGTAGTGTTCTGGAGCTATGCCGGACAGACTAAGGACTCGTCTGAAATGATGGCTGAACCAGAATCTGGTCGCCAGTTTCCCTGTCTCGGTGATGAACAGAGGAACCTGAGGTGAGGCAGCTATTTGAGATCTAAGTTGGATATATCTTGTGATTGGTTCGTAGGGGGCTAAGAGTTGAATCCAGTTTAAACAGATAAATGGGGAATGACGTTCCGAATTGATCTGTCTTGCTTCTTTTAAGTGTGAACACGAAATAGTCAGGTGAGTGGATGGAGATATCGGATAGGCAGGGGTGAAACAGAGGGTTGAATACGGATGTTGTTGGAGCGAACTCAGAGGACCGAAGAAAACCAAAAAATGCTAACAAGAACATTGCTTCCAAAGTTAGATCTATTGTAGGGGACATATAACCTGATCGTAAGGTGTGAATGCAGAGGTTGAGAAGGTCAGCGGTGAGAGGAAGGCGCGTTGTAGAAGAGGTCGATTCTTGTTTGCGTAGTCCCTTAAGGAGCATGGTAACGTGACAGTGAGAAACGGATGGACATTGTGAACCGAGTAAGAGCTTATGGAAGAAATTAACACCAGAGAGGTAAGTATGGATAGTAGAGCAGCGAATCCGTTGGAAGGTGAAGGCATAGGTAATGTAATTACAGAGGGGTGATTATATCGAATTGAGGGAAGATGAGTTGGTAGAGAGAATGGAATGTTTTAAAACTATTCCAGCCTGTGAGGTATGCAGATAGAGTGCTTGGACCCATACTGTCGAGGATGGCTTGGCTGGATGCGGCGGACAGTACGGACAATGGGGATCCTAATTGAAGATGGTGGTTGAAAACGGAGGGACTGGAGTCGGATGTAGGTCTGATTCGGGGGCCAACTGCTTGAATTTCTGAAAGGAGAAACGAGAGAGGGAGTCGGCTATGATGTTACAATGACCTGGAATGTAGGCTGCTCTGAGGAGGAATTGGTGCTGCGCTGAGATCAATGTGAGTCTGCGGATGAACTGCATGATAGTGGGAGAGTGTGACCGGCCTTTGTTAATGATTTCGACTACGGCCGTGTTATCCGAATGTATAAGGATCGATCTACTGGACCACTCGTGACCCCAGAGAATGGCTGCTATGACGACAGGATAGAGCTCGTGTAGAGGTGAAGAGGGTGAGACTGAAGCCGAATCGAACAATTTGAACTCTGGGGGCCATTCGGATGCGAACCATCTGCCATTGTAGTAACCTCCAAAACCTACGGATGGAGCAGCGTCAGTAAAGAGCTGGATGTCTTCGGGGCAGGCGAGGTATTCGTCATAGAAAAAGAGATGCCATTCCAGGAGGACAAAAAAATATTGCCAGAGTCGCATTTCCATTTTGCTCAAATCGTCTAGGTGTATCGGATCGTGAAGAGAAGAGACGGAGGAAATTTTTGACAATAAGCTTGAAATGAAAGCTTTGCCCTGAGGAACGATACGCATGGCGTAGGTGAGATGACCCAGCAGGGCCAGCAGCTGACGTTTAGTGCATTTGTCTACTAGCAGGTAGTTGGAGAGGAGGAGAGAGATGCGCTGTACCTTTTCAGGGGGTAAAGAAGCTTGAAAGGAAAAGGAGTCGAGGGTGATCCCCAAAAATTCAATGGAGGTATCGGGCCCTGAAGTCTTTTCCTCGGAGAGGGGAACCCCCAGGTCCGAAAACACCCGGATAAGCGTGGACAGGCCGTACCGCGGAGGCGAAGACCGAGGTGTAACCACGAGGAAGTCATCCAGGAGATGGACGACGTAGGGGAGCCGCTGCGAGTTGAGCAGAATCCAGCACAAGGCTTCCGAAAGGGAATCGAATATCCTGGGGCTACTCGTGCACCCAAAGGTGAGACGAATGGCGAAGTAGAAAAACCCTTTCCAGAACACGCCGAAGAAACGCCAGAAATCGGGGCACAACGGCATGACCTTAAAGGCGTTGGTGACGTCGGCCTTAGATAGCCAGGCCCCAAGGCCGGCCGAACGAATAAGCGCCATGGCGTGCGAGATGGTGGCGTATTGCATAGAGAAATCGGGAGAATGGATGAGGCTGTTGATACTAGGAGTGGAGGAGCCATGGGGGGAAGACAGATCGAGAATGAGCCTCTTCTTGCCGGAATACTTCCGAGTAGCAATCCCGAGGGGGCTGACACGGATGACAGGAAACGGGAGTTCGCGGAACGGACCTATCATGAATCCGTTGGCGACTTCCGCGGCCAACAGTGAATCCACGACGTCAGGTTCAGAGAGCGCTGATCTCAGGTTGGGACAATGATGAGAGGAGACCGGATATACCTCGATGCCCGGGTGAAACCCGTGGGTGAAACCGTCTATCAAAAAGGCCATGAATTCCCGGTCGGGGTGGTGAGATAAGGCGGAGGCAAGAGCGTGTACCTTAACAGGGGTCTTGAGATGCCGTGCTAGTCAATCCGGGACTTGCGTAGGGTTATGAGGACAGGAGGCCCTGGCGTGGGCCCCCCCGCAGAACGAACAGACATGCAACATGCGACAATGCGAGACGGAGCAGCCGGCATGATTAAAGTTGTTGCAAACCATGCGGCCCCCTTGATACAGAATGGGCCGCCCGTGTTTATCGACGCCCTTCTGCATGGGGAAGTTGACTGCGGGACGTGCCGTAGCGGCTTTGGGGACCAGAGGAGGAGGAGGAGCAGCGGCGGACAAGCGGCCTGCGAGGTCACCCCGGGAGGACGAGGGACGCTGATGAAGAGCCATGACGGCTGTGCAGGCCGTGGCGGGGTGGGACGGAGCACCACAGAGGGTACAGGATAGAGATGCGCGGGCAGCAAACACCCGGCAGTAAAGCTCCGAATCCAAGACACCCCAAAAGGTCCCCTGATTGAACTGGTGGAGGCGGCCCGCCGCCTGAGTGGAAAAAAGGACGTGATACTGGTAGAATCCCGTGCCACCAAAACGTAAAGCCATATCAAGCACCAGCGACAAGTAGGCGTCCAACTCCGCCCGACGGGACGGGAAGTCCGAACAAACAACATCCCGGTAAAGGGAAAACGCTAGAGCAAACTCGGCAGGCGTCAGGTCCCTGGACCTGGAGGGGGCGGGGTGTGCAAGGGACGCAAGACCCTGACCGGAATGCAGCTCCCTGGGCTGAGCAAAGGTGATCAGAGAGGGTTGCAACAAAAGCGCCAAGTCAACGTAATTACCCGCCAAAATCTGGAGACGCAGAGCTGGGGCCACCGGGGAGGGACGCAGGGTGGACGAGGGCGGCTGGACGGCCCGCGAGGCAGTAGCCAGGCTGTAGGATGTGGAACCAGGAGCCGTCGGCGCAGAAGGAGGGGCAGAAAAGGATTGAGGAAGAAAAAAGAGAGATGGGAAAAGAGGAGGGGGCAAAGAAAAGCCAGAAGAGTCAGGGAGGGCCGGGGCCCCTGAAAAGGGGGGAAGGGGCGCGGCCGTGGCCGCGCCAGAAACGCACGGAATAGAGGAAGAGGCAGCGGCGGAGCTAGCAGCCGTGGAAACGGGAGGAAGCTGAAGCAGAGTGGGAGCAGCCGTCGGCGGAGCCGGGACGGCAAACGATGACAGGGAGGCAAGAAAGGAAGAAACGAGTTGGGAGAGCTCAACGACCGACGGAGCAGGGGCTGAAGTCGGAGCGACAACTGAGCATGCGCCAGACGGACCAGGAAGCGGCGGCAGGGGAGCCAACGGAGGCGGGGCCGCGGAAACGCCGGAAACTGGCCGAGAGGAAAGTCGCCCCGAAGGCGAAGCAGAAACCACGGGGGGCCGGGTCCCGCCAGCGGTAGAGCAGTAGAGGCGAAACAGACGAGACTTGTTATCGGCACGGCTGAAAGGAACCCCGGCGCTCCGTAGAGCACGCTGCAGACGAGCCACCGTCCAGTCCTTGATGGATCCGAAGCGGCCGCGGGCCGGGCTGGACCGGTCCGACCGAGACACGCCGCTAGAGGGAAGCGGAAGGCCTTGGGAGGGCACGCAGGGAGAAGGCGAGGGAGAACGGCGGGGCCTACGAGCGCCGGACCCGCGCCGAATGGAGGACGGAGGGACGGCGGAGGGACCGGGCAGCGACGGCGACGTGACGGCCGGTGGGCTGCGCTGACCGGAGCCCCGGCGGCCGCTGCAGGGAACCGAGCCGCGATCCACAATACGAGAGACCCCGGCCGCACGCAGGGAGCCACGGGAAGGCGCGCTGGGAGAAGGCGGGGAAGAGCGGCGGAGCCGCGGAGAACGCCCGGGCCGACGACCGCGGGACCCGGGCCGAACGGGGGAAGGAGGGACGACACCAGAACCAGGCGGAGTCCGCGACACGACAGTCGGCGGACTGCGCCGACCGGAGGTCCGAGGAGCACGCCCGACAGTACGCGGGCGGCTGCCGTGGGAGACCGGGCTGCGGTCAGGGAGGCGAGAGACCCTAACCGTGCGGGCAGGGCAGACGCCGGCGAACAGATCGTCGTCGGAGTCGGAGGGAGCAATGGACAACGCCGGATCGGAAGCCATGGCAGTACCAAAGACACGAATCGAGAGAGCACAGAGCAGTCGCGGCGTCAGAGGAACGAGACAAACTGAGTAAAGGAGTTGAGTGAGTATTTAAGGCTTGCTTAGTGATTAGTAGAATTGGAAGCAGGTGTGTTTGGGGCGTGGTCCTGCTCCTGAACCTATGTCAACTCATTGACCTCATATCACTGGTATGGCTTGCACAATTTAAATGTATGTCTTATTGTGTTTTTTGTCTATGTTCTTTCTTCAGCTTATGCTTTGGGGCAATTTATGTGGGGAATCAAGACCCATTGTTGGAAGAACAGAACTGTGACCTCCAATGTTCAATACAGAGTTGAAATTAATTGTTATGTTTTTTGTGTGTTTACTTTTGTGTGAATAAGAAAATAGTTTGTCTTTCCTGGTAACTGAAAGGGTCTACATCTAGTGTGAAGGTCCTTGTGTGGTCGGTTAAAAATCAACAATATTAATAATAGTAATTCATCCTAATTGTCAGGAGGGATACCTGGCTGGCACCCCCATTAAACCGTCACACCACATCTCCGCAGTTGTAAATGTCATGGTGGCAGGCTGGAGTCCCTTTCTGGTGCTGTGGTTTTTACCACTCTGGACTTGAACAGTGGATACTGGCAAGTTCGCATGGATCCAGGAAGTCGGGAAAAGACCGCATTTGTCTGTCCATATGGCCTCTATCAGTTTAAAGTTATGCCATTTGGGCTGAAGAATGCACCAGCTACCTTTCAGCGCCTCATGGAAATAGTTTTGGGTGAACTCAGGGGACGCATCTGTTTTGTCTATCTAGACGACATTATCATCTACTCCCCCTCTCATGAACAACACAGTAGAGATATACAAGCAGTTCTGGACAAATTGCGAGAAGCAAACCTCACCGTCAACATGAAGAAAAGTCTGTTTTTTCGTTCCTCTCTCAAGTTCCTGTGCCATGTTGTGTCATCTGCTGGAGTTGCCGTGGACCACGAGAAGATCGTGGCAGTCCAAGACTTCCCTGTCCCCCAGAACGTCAAACAACTTCAGCGTTTCCTTGGTATGGCTGGATGGTACCATCGCTTTGTGCCTGGGTTTTCTGATCTAACGGAGCCACTCAATGTACTCAAACGTAAAGGAGCCAAGTTCATTTGGACTCCTGCATGCCAGACATCGTTTGAGTCTTTAAAGAAACACCTGAGTTCACCACAAATCCTGGGTCATCGTGATTTCAATCTACCCTTCATAGTATACACAGATGCCAGTGATGTTGGATTGGGAGCTGTTCTAGCTCAGAGGACTGGATTAGGCACTGAGCAAGTCCTCGCTTTGCCAGCCGGACCTTGAATAAGGCTGAGCGGAATTACTCACGACTGAGCAAGAATGCCTTGCTGTTGTTTGGGCAGTAGAAAAATGGAGGTACTATCTGGAAGGAAAGCATTTCACCGTTGTGACTGACCACTCTTCACTGGTCTGGGTTTTCAAAACACAGAAACCCAGCACCAGACTGATCCGGTGGGCTCTTCGTCTACAGGAATTTTCATTCACAGTAGAGTATCGCAAGGGAAAATACAACACAGTTCCTGACACGCTGTCAAGGGCCCCTGTTAACATATCAAACCATCTCCCAGTCACGTGTGCAGTTGTACTCCGTTCTAAGCGGGACACGTCACCACAACTCCAAGTCACAGATGAAAACATCTGGAAGGCTCAGCAGCAAGATCCTTTTGCTCAAGACCTCTACCAGCGAATTGTGGACAGTGGGGGACGTGCATGAGACTCCGACTACCAAATACACCATTCTGGAAGACAAAGTGTACAGAGTGGTCCAGTTACCCCATAAAACCCTGTACCAGATCTACATCCCACCACCACTACATCAACAACTGCTTCACCACAACCACAATGATCCCACGTCTGGACATTTTGGCCGGTACAAAACATATAAACGCCTGCAGGCACTGGTATACTGGCCAAAAATGAGCATAGATGTTAAGGAGTGGCCTCCCCTCCACCTCCTATTCTTATTTCTTTTCCTTCTCTCTTCTCTCCTTTCCCTCCCCCCCCCTTAGTGGTGGGTGCTCCCCCCCCACCCGAACAGAAACCACCACACCGCCCCCTCCTCAGCCACCCCCCCCCCCCAGCTATATTTTGTTTTGATTTGGGTGGGGACCCCCCGCAAGCCTTCTTTCAGGCTTTTCCTTTTTTTTTCCTTTTTTTTGGGGACCCCCCAGATTCCGCCCCCCCCCAAAAGGGTTCTCTGGTGTCCTCTCCTCTCTTCTTTTCCTCTGGGCCGGGCCCCCTTCTCTTTATTTCTTTACTTAATAAATTTTTTTAACCCCTTCCTTCTGGTGGTTGCCCCTCATCTATTTTTTGGTTCCTTTACCTTGAGCCCGTTTAGGGGGCCGTAACAAGGAGTATGTTAGGGGTTGTCAGGTTTGTCAGTTATACAAACCTGAAACCCAAAACCTCCTGGAAAACTACAACAGACAGAAGTGAATGCTCCCTGGAAAATGTTGGGAGTGGACCTCATGGGACCTTTCCCTAGGAGTTCAAATGGCAACGTCTATCTTCCTGTCTTTGTAGATTACTTCTCCCGATGGGTGGAGATGTTTCCCCTCCGCAAGGCCACAGCCGAGACCATTTCTCAGTGCCTGGTAAAAGAAATCTTGACTCGATGGGGTGTGCCAACATATATTCTGTCTGACCAGGGGTCTCAGTTTGTGTCCTCAGTCTTTGATGAGACCTGCAAAAGATGGAACCTCACTACAAAGAGAACCTCTGCTTACCATCCCCAAACCAACCTCACAGAGAGGATCAACCGTAACATAAAGGCCATGATTGCTTCATATGTGGGTAATAATCACAAAAACCGGGACAGATACTTGCCTGAATTTCGTTTCGCCATGAACTCTGCAGTGCATGAGTCCACCGGAGTAACCCCTGCAGAACTCAACCTCGGACGACCTCTACGAGGACCATTACATTCGGAGCTACTGCCACATCCGTGTGACCCTGACACTGCTGCTTACGCCACGGAAAAGCAGATGGCTGAACTCCAGGTGTTTGTGGATACCAATGTAAAGAAAGCTAGAGAAAAGCAAAAACAAAACTATGACAGAGGAAGAAGAGATGGAACCTTTTCAGAGAATGACCGGGTGTGGATTCGCTCGTACCCCTTGTCAAAGACGGATCACTCCTTTATGGCGAAACTTGCTCCACGGTGAAAAGGCCCTTACCGCATCACCAGGAGGACTGGCCCTATAAATTTTGAGGTGGTCCTGGAGAACACTGGAGAAGACCTCTGTGTTGTTAATATGTCCCATATCAAACCTTGTTATCCTACTGCCAAGGAGGTGGATAAAGAGCAACACCAGAAAGTCCTGGACATATTCAATAAAGACAGTGATGAGGACGATTTCCCTGGCTTCCCTTCCTCTGACCTGGCGATGACGGGAAGTAGATGACGATGGAGGTCAGGCTTTAAGGATGTGGTGTGACAGTGAACTGCATCTGCCCTCACTAGTTCAGGACCTCCTACGGGGGGGGGGGGTGTAACAACCCACTGGTTATGTTGTGAGGCTGCAAGGTTTTGATACACGTCATCTACATAGTTTTGCACCCACGCCCTTATTACTACGTTCACTCACCCCATTCGTCTACTGTGGGCGCTTCCGCTCAGGTCGCCTCCTCTCAGCCTTCTTTTGCCTTTCATATGGCAGTCTCTGATGGGCCACGTAACCTAAGCAGCCACCACAACGCCGCTAATATATCCAGGAGATCAACATCACTCACGACGCTGAATCAAAGGTAGTTGGACCGTTTGTATCTATTCTTGTGCCTCTGTTCCAGGAAATAACGATAATCCTCAAAAGTGAAAACAATAAAACTTAAATCCGCTCCTCTTACAGCCAGTACAAAACCGTCAACACGGAAGTCCCGGCGTTAGCTGGTGACGTCATCAACAAAACAGCTGATCACTCGTAAGCAAGAACCTACCCAAACTAAATTACAAACAACAAAAAAGTAAGTGAAATCACCGTTTGGCTCTCCTCTGTAACATAACAATAATAATATAAAATTATTATTTTAGTTCAAAAGGGAAGCCTGCTTCCTGGATCTGTTTCTGGTGCGTTCAGGCCCCATTGCGACTTGTGAGTCTTCTGTATTTATTTGCTACATCACTGGTATGGCTTGCACAATTTAAATGTATGTCTTATTGTGTTTTTTGTCTATGTTCTTTCTTCAGCTTATGCTTTGGGGCAATTTATGTGGGGAATCAAGACCCATTGTTGGAAGAACAGAACTGTGACCTCCAATGTTCAATACAGAGTTGAAATTAATTGTTATGTTTTTTGTGTGTTTACTTTTGTGTGAATAAGAAAATAGTTTGTCTTTCCTGGTAACTGAAAGGGTCTACATCTAGTGTGAAGGTCCTTGTGTGGTCGGTTAAAAATCAACAATATTAATAATAGTAATTCATCCTAATTGTCAGGAGGGATACCTGGCTGGCACCCCCATTAAACCGTCACACCACATCCCCGCAGTTGTAAATGTCATGGTGGCAGGCAGCAACATCTCCGTCTGTTGGCAGTTTTGAAGGTTTGTAAACAAGGATTTGGGATAATCGTAAGGGTCTTGAGCTTCTCAACTCCGAAGCTACAGTCGTGCTGCCTTCACTTCGAGTGCGGAGGGGAGGGTTACCTGCCTTCCCATCGACGGATATAAACCCACGTGGGATACGCCATTTTCGATGTGACGTAGAAGCGAAAGGCTTTTCTTGATTCGCTCTTTTCTCCGTATTGTTTCTATGAAGAGGAAACACAGCCGATGGCGGTAACGCACCACTAGCAAGCGCAGCACATGTAAGTAACCGGGGGTGACCCTCCGTATTTCAGAAGGAGCAAGTTAGACTGGTTTTTAGTGGAAGGAGATCTTTAAAGTTGGCATTGACTATTCCAGCCACCACAGCATTAGTGGAGAGGTCTTTTTCTGCTTTGAAACACATCAAAACCTACAACCGCAACAGGACAGAGCAAGGAAGACTGTCATCTTTGGCTCTGGTATCTATTGAGAAGGAGAGGCTCATCAAACTGAAGGCCAAGAGAGATGAGGTTTTACAACATTGTGATCATCAACTTTTTCAAGAAAGACAGGCACATGGACTTCATCTTCAAATAAAAGTAAGTCTCTCTCATTCTCGCTAAAGCAGTGTTCATTTATTGTGTATGCTATGTGGTCATTTTGGTCAAGTATCATGTTTGTTGTTTATGGATCTGAAATGCTTGTTTTTAATAGTTTATGTCAACCTGATAACTGTGTGGATGGCTTGAATTAGGGGCTAGGAGCTGCACGTGGAGTGTTGAACATAAGCCTGTTTGTTGTTTCTGTTTGCTGCTCTCAGGTATTGTTTAATTTAATGTATCTGTGAGGACCCTGGAGAGAGACAGCTTTAGCACCGCAGACAGCTCTGCACCAGAGTCGTCACATTCTTCGTCTTAATGCGTCTCGAACAGTAACGACAAATGAGCTGAGTTGTCATGAGATATAAAAATAATTCGTGGAGTCTGGGGACTGCTATTGAATTATTGTCTTAATTTTATTTATGTCTTGTGTTATTAGTTTTTCTAGATTAAACAGATACTTACCTGCCTACACATATACAGTACATTGTCATTGATGTGTTGGTCACAATTTGCAACAGCCTGCCCAGTACCTACCTAATACTGGAGCTCACTGCAAGTGCCTGTTGCTCAGGTGGGATTTTGGTTCATTTTTCCACAAACTGCCTTCAGATCTTCAAGGTTCCGGGTCTCCTCTGTCAGCTTTCTTCTTCGTTCTTAAAGTCAGGTGAGTGGTTCTGGTCCGTTCTAGCAGCTTTATCTTCTTCTTCTTAAAGCAGGTGAGTGTTTCTGGTCCGTTCTAGCAGCTTTATCTTCTTCTTAAAGCAGGTGAGTGTTTCTGGTCCGTTCTAGCAGCTTTATCTTCTTCTTCATAAAGCAGGTGAGTGTTTCTTGGCTGTGTGGTGGGATGGTCATCTTGCTGAAAGTTCCAGCCTCTTTTCATCTTCAGCAGATTCTGGTCCAGAATGTCTCTCTACTTTCCTCCATTCATTCTTCCTTCAATGATATGAAGTCTGCCAGTACCACATGCCGAAACACAGCCTCCACCATCATGTTCCCACCTCCAAACTTCACTGTTGCTATGGTGTTCTTGGAGTCAAGTGTGGTGACAGTATTGCATCATTAACTGTGTTCTCAACAGATCTGGCTGGATAACGTTGCAGTATCTGTTGGTCTCCCTTTCTGTCTTCTCCCCCCCAGCCGGTCGAGGCAGATGGCCGCCCTACCTGAGCCGGGTTCTGCCGGAGGTTTTTCCTCCCTGTTAAAAGGGTGTTTTCCTTCCCACTGTCGCCACCCCTCCGTGCTTGCTCAGGATGGGGGATTGGACCGGGTCAAGTCCAGATTCCATCCAATCTGTTGGTTCCCTTTCCGTTTGCGTTAATGTGCTTATGTATTGGAAATAAATATAATTTACACGTTGGGGAAAAAAAAAACCCAAAAAACATTAGTAGGCTGTAATTGTTTTGGAGCAGTTATTTTTTTTATTTGTTTCAGTCCATCTGCATCTCCACAACAATAAATAACAAACAGCTGTAGAATAATAATATTTTCATGTTGACAGGCAGCCCTGCTCACTGCTGCTCACCGTTGGTGGTGATGTCACAAGTTTGCATTGTCTCAATCCGTCAAGTAGGCAGAGTCCGTGCTTGTGAACTCCACAAGTGCAGACTTCTAGTACGTACCCACAAGTCTGTACTCACAAGTACACAAGTATGTAGTACACAAACTAGGAATTAAGAAACAGCCCAGGTCTTTCTGAAGCTCTCCACGAGTGGTCCTGGGCTGTTGGAGAACCTTTCTGATGATTGTTCTGACTCCTCTGTCTGAAATCTTGTGAGGAGCACCTGGCCGTGGCCGCTTTATGACCATGCCGTGTTCTTTCCACTTCCGGATGATGGTCCCAATGGTGCTCACTGGAACTTTCACAAGTTTACAAATGCACCTGGAACCAATGCCTTCAGTGTGTTTGCAATCATAAGGTTGCGTAGGTCTTTAGACAGCTCTTTGCTTTTACCCATCATGCAATGCTTCTTGTCTGACATCTTGGTGATGAGAAACCTTTTTAAAGGCATCAATCAGGACTAAAGCAGCTGATATTACTTTGCTCTGATAGGGGACAGGATTACTTTCTAAATACTGACAGACTCCAGCTGCTTTCTTGGCTTTCACATCTTTTTGTCTCCATTTTTTCATGTGTTCAATACTTATTCCCTGTTTCACTATATCACACATAACTTAATTTATGGACATAAATGTTAGGATTTCTTTGTATGTGTGCATTAGTTGGGTCACTCAATACCAACAATTATTACCAAATGACTCAAATCCATAACCTTAGGACTGGTTAAATTTGCATCTCTAACACATTCTAGCCTCCATGTCAGACATGAGTGTGATTCTTGATTCCTGACCTGGACCCATTAAATGGTTAATGCTGTGCATCACAAGCCTACAGCACCCCGTGTAGAACATGAAAGTCTGACTGGAGCGTGTTCACGGAAACGCTCCTGAAGTGCCAAGTGTCTCCATGAGGTTCAGCAACGTGAAGCTGGGATAAAAATAGCTGCTCCTCACACACACAGTGACTCTCCCACAGAGTCATGCAAGCCAGGCTGACGGAGGAGAACCATGGGAAAAATCCCATCAGTGGTAAACACTACTGTCCCATTTGCTGCACAACAGGAAATGACACGTACTGTCCATGGGAGAAGGCTGACGTGATGTACTGGAATCGTTAGCTCAGGAAGAACACCGAGCAGGAATGTGCTTGACATTAGTGTGGAAATGAAGAGCTACCCTCAATACATAAAAACTGTATTTTCTTTTTCTTTCATTTAACACATGATTAGTAGAAAAGGTTATCACATGAGGAATCCCTGTGCATGAAGTCATCAACATGACTGATGTGAGGATGTCTGATAGTAACCTGAGGAGGAGCTGATCAGCATGAATGGAAGAATTAAGGTTGGCATCTCATTTATTACCTCTAAACAACTCGATCCTCAACAGGCCACATGCATCAACCGTTTAGCAACACCTTCATTCTCAGGTCCTACTTACAAACTTTTTCAGAGATTTTGATGTTTATAATAATGGTGGCGTCGTAAACAGCACTGATGCTGCGTAGCACCACCGCATCGCCACCACTAACGCCGTCCTCTTTTTAGCTGTTGCAAGAACTGGCCGTTGTGATTGGCTAATTGCACCATCCAACCTGACCTGGAAACCCTGGAGGCTTAAAGCCCGGCATACATTCTGCAATTTTTGGCTGTTTTTGAGTCGATTTTCCAGTCATGCGAAAATTTGGGGGATTGGGCCGACTCTTGGCCAAGGCCCAATCCCAATGTTCCCTCTGCTTCTAACCACTACCCCTCACCCACCAGCACTACATCCTTGAACTGAAGCCACAGCTTTGTAATCTAGGAACCGGGACACCACTGCTGCATTTCCGTTCAGGCACGGAAGCGACCAAATGTATCTATCTGCGGCTTGCAACCCAGTGGGCGTGTCGTAGTGTGGGCGTGTCGTAGTGTGGGTGGGTCTGGTTAGGTTTAGGGGAAGGGTCAGGGGTAGGGCTAGATTTTACCGTGCTCTCATTGGCCTGGTGGGCGTGTCGTCACACTACGACACGCCCACACCCACCGCCCACAGTACCCGCCCCTCCCCCCCTCTTCGCCGCAGAGACCCTCTCGAAGCGACTGCGTAGTGACGTTTGCACATACCTGTCACCATAACAACACACCCAGCAACAACACAGAGTTAACAGTTGGGTCGTATTTCTTCTTTTCATCATCATCATGCTTCAGTTGATTAATAAACAAAACAACCACACGGAGAAGAAGTCGCCATGACGACTGTTGTCTGTTGTAAACTGCCCCATAAGCCTTCGCAAGCTTTTCATCAGTATTTTAGCCTAGCTAGCGTGGCTAGTCTGGCTAACCTTACGAACAGATGTGTAATCTGTAATTTAATCAGTTTTCTTCTCTGAGTCCTGCCGCTCTCCGGAGGTTGCTGTTGTTCCCTTTCCTCTGGTCCTTCATCAGCAAGTCAGCATCTGATGTCCCTCACTCTGAAGGGTTGGATTCATACCCCTTGTTATGTCCCATACCCCTCATGATGTCCCCTACCCTTCGTTATGTCCACTATCCCCACATGCAGAGAGGAAATGGGACACCACTATCCTCACGCGAAATTCCGGGGTAGGGCTAAAAAGTAGGGGGTCACGAGGGGCGATTGGCTCCTAATGACGAGCTCTCAATTGGAAATCATGGGTCGCAAGAAAATCAAACCTGTGTGATATTCTGTTGGTGGCTCGTGAGTGAATCGCACGTGGAAACGGTGCCACAGCCAGACTCAGAACTTCTTTCCTTTGAAATTTTCACATTTCACATGCGTGAAACAAAAACGGAAGTAAACCGAAGGCAGCATGGAGACCCGGCGTGTCATTTGGACGAAGTTCTTGTTGTAGAACCGACAGACCGTACAGCCCACAGTGGTCAGACAATTCCTCTTCCACACACAACTTCATCACAGAGCGTGAAGAGCGTAGATCACCGAGGCAGCATGTTATTTTGGTGATCGCATACTGTTGTTGTCTTCTTCTTCTTCTTCTTCTACTACGGCTGCTGCTACTAGCCTACCTCTATTTAGTGCATGCAACAGCATGTTGGGATTGTTCCAGACCCCGACCCGTCTTTGAGGACATACGTTGTTAGTAGTCAGATCGCATCAGAGCGTCGATTCGTACAGTTTAAGGACAAACATCACAAGCTGTGAACTCTTGAACTCTGCGACTGATTCGCAGTTTGAGTTGGGACTGCGAGCAGTGGTTGAAAATATTGCAGTGTATCCCAGGGTTTAGATAAATGGCTCCTGCCTTCCAGGCGGCCAGGTGAAGTGACCTCCTTCTGAGCTGGTGCTCTACAAATAAAGCTGAATTAAACATGAAATCATTCCTAAAATCTGGCAACACTGAGCAGGCGTGTTTGCAATGTATCCTAATGTTTATGTCTGGCATCACAGAAGAGGAAATATTAAAATGATATGTGGGTGTTTATTTTATTTCAGGCCTTTTGCGTCCCTGATGAAAACTTATGAATGTATATGTTTTAACAACCACTGGTGATTGTACAAAATTCCTCATGTCTGTCTAAATTTTACATTCATTAAAGCATCTTTTCATCATTTTTAGTCATTTTCATGACGTATTTTACTTTTCCCTCCGTCCCCAGAACAGGATTATATGCAGTGCTTTATCTTTCTACTTTTCTTTTTTCTCTTTTTTTACTTGTCCTGTCCAGCATCATAGCAGCAGAATGGAAATCCGATTGCTTTATTTTGTTGAACAGTTTTGCTTTACCAAACGGAGCTTTATGAACATAAGGCTCCACTTGATATCATGTTTATTCATTTTATTTCTTTGATCAAACATTTATTTATAACAGCATTCCATATCATACTGCTGGGCCTGACAAGGAGAAATGAAAGTTAGTGGAACAGAAAGAAAGGACTGAGGAAGAGGTAGAGAGAGAGAGAGAAAACATGAATCCACTTCCACAGTTCACTGGTGCATCTGTACAGAAATCCCTAAACAACATTCCAAGGTCTCTGCTGGAAAACAAAACTAACAATCCCCCACAGGAGGACCTGCAGGTGGCTTACCTGCAGCGACTGGTGATACAGTCATGCAGATGCAGCCTCGTCTCTGCAAGGAGGAGGAAGCCCGCAAAGCTCAAGACCCAGGCCCCCAGCAGCCACCTCCCCAAAAGAACGGACATCCATCTCCCAGAGGGCGGCCCCAGCCGGAGCCCCCCGTGGTCTTGGGGCCCAGGCCCCAGTGGACCAAAACCGGCAGCCGCCGACCCCACCGGGCGCCGGCCGCCCCCGGGGCGGGGACAGTGCCGGGCTTTTATCGTTCTACTAACAAATGATAAAATTGTGCAGTTTTTTAAAATAAATTCCTTTAAATATAATAGAATTAGTGATTTCTTATCATATTTGAAAAAAAAAAGCCCATTTATCCATTTATTAAATTTTTAAAGAAATATGTCTGTCCCTTAACAATGCTGTCATTACCACCACGTTAACCATTTTTAGATCAATAAAGTTGATCTTAAATCTGATTCTTTAACTGTGTCAGTTTGTGCTGCAACTCCAGCACATGCAGCACAGAAGGAAGACAGACATTTAAACACTGGAACAAGATTTTCCTCATTTATACTGACAAGTTGCAGGATATTTTTTATTACGTGTCATTACTAAACAGCTTGTAGTTTATAGATATTTAAAGATTTTTGTGTAAAAACTTCAGATTCATATAAAAACATTGTTCAGCTCTATCTAACTAAAAGATTATTTATGCTAACTCTACCAGTTTAGCACAGTTAGCTAAAAACTGTAAAATGTCATTACCATCACGCTGGTGGAGACGTTTCTACATTAATCTTAAATTAATGTATATCAACATTTTAAGATTTTGGCCTGCGGAAGGATGACCAATCAGGTGAGGCAGATGTGGCGAGGTGTTGTGACATTTTATTTTTCAGAAAAAGACAACTCAAAAGGGCCTGAAATCAAAGCAGGCGGTGCTGCAGACTGAGCCGTGGTGACCTGCAGGACGAACGATGCTGCTGGGAGACGGTCAGCCATGCTGCCGCTTAAATCCTCCGTCTTCTTGTCCCGGTGAGGACGCGTCTCACATTCGGACTCGGTGCTGCTCCCTCCAGAACTCACCAATCCCTTGAGACAGTGCGAACTCCGCTAAGCTCCTGCACCCGAGGGGGGTGAACCCCACCAGAGCAGTGCCCTTCAGGCCCACCCCCTCCCTCCCAGCCAGCTCTGCCACCCTGGCCGTGATGAGGGAGGCCGGAGCGTGGCAGTACGGCTGGCCGTCCACGCTGTAGAAGGGCCAGGGGTCGCCCACTGGGGGACAGGGGGGCTCCCCCTTTACGCTCTCCACATTGCAAGCGATTTCGACCACCCCCTCATGCGGCAACGCCAGCACCTGGACCCCAGGAAGGCCGGTGGGGCTGGACTCTCGGATTGCCGCGGCGATGCTGCGTCCTAAGGCCATGTCCTGACTGTCGATGGTGACGTTGCAGTTCATGACGTACGGGCTGGCCCCCACACCTGCAAACGAGTCGCATTAGTCAGGCGTCTGGCCAGAAGACAACCAGAAACACAGACGTGGTTTGTGGGACGGTCCAGATTTCAGCTTCAGTAATGTGACTGCTGCACATGAAAATGATGCTGAGATGAAGACGTCACAAACTCTACGTGCTGGTGAGAAGGTGACGTGTGCTGTGGGATTAGATTCACCCTCCTGCAGACACTGGCTTCAGCTTACTGTTAGTTAAAGGGACGCTTCCAACACTGAGCCACATGGGAGACTAGGGCAGGGAGCCAGTTCCAGACTTGTCTCAGTCAAATGAAACTAGACTTTAGATTTCTGGTTGTGTATGAGGTGTTTTTCTGTCTGTGCAGCTCACTGAGAACAGTCAGACTTCATCACCATGGAGATGAAGTAAGTTAGAATAGAAGAGTCCTTTATTATCATTGTAACAAGTACAACGAAAATTAAAAATGCCAGGCAGTCAGTCCATTAAAAAATATAAACTACAGCATAAAAACTACATAAAAAAAAACACACAGTCATGACATTCTTGTTCAACAGGAAAAAACCAAACAAACATATCCCATCATTAATATTGTGCAATCCCACTATTGTGTTAAATGAAAATGCAACTGTAAACCAACGTAACTTTATTTACTATTATAATGTTTTTTTTTTATTTTATTATTGTTGTTGTTGTTTTGTTTGTTTTGTTTGCTTTTGTTTTGATTATTTTTTGTTTGTTGTTGTTGTTGTGTATTTGTATTCTTTATTTGCTATTGATTTTCTTTTTTTTTTTTTTTTGGTATTTTTTTTTTATTTGAGTTTTGTTGTTTTTTATTTATTTGTTTTTTCTTATTATTTTTTTTTTTTTTTTTTGTTGTTTTTGTTATTCTATTATTTTTTTTTTTTTTTTTTGTTTGTTTTTTTTTGTTTTTGTTTTTGTTTTTGTTTTTGATTTGATTGTCTTTTGTTCTTTTTTGTTTTTATTTTTCTTTTGTTTCTTTGTGTTTTTAATTTGTATTTTGTTTTTTTTGTCTTTTTTTTTTTTTTTTTATTTTTTTTGTTTTTTGTTTTTTTTTTTTTTTTTCTTTTTTTTCTGTTTTTTGTTTTATTCTTATTTTTTTTTCTATTTGTTTTTTTGTTTGTTACTTTGTTTTGTTTTCTTATTTTGTATGTTTTGATTGCTTTATGTGATTTTGTTTTTTTTTATTTTTTTTTTATTTTTTTTTTTTTCTTTTTCTTTTTTTGTATTTCGTGTTTTTTTTTCTTTGTTTGTTTTTAGTTTTTTTTTTGTGTGTGTTTTTTCTTCATTTCGATTTTTTTTTTAGTTGTTTTTTTTATTTTGTTTTTTTTTATTTTTCTATTTTCATTTTTTGTTGATGTAGTATTGCTTTTTGTTCTATTTTTTTTGTTTTGTTTTATTTTTTTTTTGTATGTTTGGTTTGTTGTTTTTTTTGTTTTTTGTTGTTTTATTTCTATTTGTTTTTTGTCTATTTTGTCTATTTGTTTTGTTTTTTTTTGGATGTATTGTATTGGATGTATTTTTTTGATCTGTGTGCTCTGAGATGTTCTTGGTGTGTTTTTTTTTATTTTTTAATTTCACATTTTTTTTTTTGTTCTTTTTCTTCTTTTTTTCATTTTCTTTTTTTCTTTTTTTCTTTTTAAAGGTTTTTGTTTGTTTTTTTTTTTATTTTTTTTTTTTTTTTTTTTTTTTTTTTTTTTTTTTTTTCTTTTTATTTTTAGATTTTTTTTCTTTTTTTTCGTTAAAAAAAAAAATATTTTTCTGATCTTATTTGCCAATTAAAATGACCAATAATTCAAATACCAAACGTGAAAAATATATGCATTTATCTATACAAAAAAGTAGCTTTGAATATTTATGTTTTAAGGACACAAACAGCGTTCCACGATGCAGTTCTGTAAGATCTTGCGTGCATACACCTACAAAGTGTCTGCTCTTACTGCCTGATCACCTTATTCTCTCCTGCACCTTATAAAAATCAATTGTTTATATAGTTTTTTAAAGTGATGAATATTCTTACTTTCTTTTAACCCTGTATTCAGACTATTCCACAATTTTGTCCCACATACAGAGATACAAAAACCCTTTCTTCTTGTTCGCACCCTTATAATTTTAAATTCCAAAATATTTCTTGTATTTTTTTTTTTTCTTTAAATGTACATAGTCTCTGTACATTTAGAGGTAATAAATTGCTTTTTGCCTTAAAAAAAAATTTGTGCTGTCTGGAAATCTACCAGATCTATAAATTTAAGCAAATTTGCCTGCAAAAATAAAGGATTTGTATGATCCCTATCACCTACCCCATGTAAAATTCTTATTGCCTTCTTTTGTAGTATGTAAATTGGTTGAATTGTAGAACGATAATTATTTCCCCAGACTTCAACACAATATGTAAGATATGGAGGGATTAAAGAGCAATACAATATACGAAGTAAGTAATAATCCAGGTCCAGTTTGGTTCTCTGTAACAAGGCTATACTTCTCGACAGTTTGGCTTGAATATATCCAACATGTGATTTCCAATTAACTTCCTCATCAATAATTACCTCTAAGATTTTTATTTCCTTTACTCTTTCAATACTTGTTGCATTCAACTCAATTTGCACCTGCACATCATTCTTGCTATTACCAAAAATTATGAATTTTGTTTTACTCACGTTCAAAGACAACTTGTTCACATCGAACCATTGTTTAACTTTTTCGAACTCAGTTTTAATTTCTTCAATTAAATCATTCAAATTAGATCCAGAAAAGAAAACACTGGTATCATCAGCAAACAAAACAAATTTTGCAACCTTTGACACCTTACATATCTCATTAATATACAGAATAAACAATTTGGGGCCCAGAACTGACCCCTGTGGAACTCCACAGATAATGTCTAACCTCGAGGAACAACTGTCCCCAATTTTAACATATTGTTTTCTCTTCTCTAAATAACTCCGAACCCAGTCTAATGCCTTACCCCTTATCCCATACTTCTCCAGTTTATCACACAGAATAGAATGATCAATGGTGTCAAAGGCCTTCTTTAAATCTAAGAATATTCCCACCGTATGCTGTTTTTGCTCTAGTGCATTCATAATATTTTCTATAGCATCAATAAGTGCTAATGATGTTGCCCTGTTCGTCCGGAAACCATACTGATTTTCATTTAACACGTATTTATCTAAAAATTTATCAAGTTGTTTAATGAAAAGTTTTTCTAGTATTTTTGAAAATTGAGGAAGCAAGGACACTGGTCTATAGTTAGCAAAAAGATGTTTATTACCTGATTTGTATAATGGAATGACTTTAGCTATTTTCATGTTATTTGGGAATACTCCTGATTGCAATGATAAATTACAGATGTGAGTTAGTGGTTTTGAGATTCCTTCAATAACATTCTTTATTATAGTCATATCAATATTGTCTGTATCCACAGAGAGTTTGTTCTTACTTTGAACAACAATGTCAGCTACCTCCCTCTCCTCAATAAAACTGAGAAACATAGAATTAATATTCCCTTTGATACAACAGTTGCTGAATGTGTCCACTCGTGGAATTTTTCAGCCAAATCTGGTCCAATACTTACAAAATATTTATTAAAATAATCAGAAACCTCCTTCATATTATAATTATCCTTTTTTTCCTATGGTAAAATAACTGGGAGAATTATCCTGACAAGAAGTATTTTTAATGATACTGTTGAGTATTTTCCACAATCCCCTAATATCATTTTTACTGTTAACTAACAATTCGTTATAATAAGCTTTCTTTGCCTTTCTTAAAATACTTATTAATTTATTTTTTATAACTTTTGTATCTGTTTTCAGACTCTTTAGTCCTTAATTTCAAGAACTTTCAATAAAGACTGTTTTTCTTTTTGCAAGCATTTCGCAGTCCTTTAGTAATCCATGGCTGATTCGGTCTATTTTTCATCTTTAATTCCCTTAGAGGACAGTTTATCATATAATGTTTTAAAAACCTTAATGAATTCATCATATGCAAAATTAGTATCAGTTGTATTGTAAATGGTCTCCCAGTTTTGTTTCAGTAAATCATTTATAAATGCAGTTATTGTCTCTGCTGTTCTCACTCTCTTGAATACAGTCTGTCTCTTTGTATTTTGATTGATATTTTTCGAAATCTATCATAAATTGTAAAGACTGGTAAATGATCACTAATGTCACTGATTAGAAGTCCACTAGTGCAGTTGAAGAGATCATTGGTGAGAATATTATCAATTAAACTTGCACTCTGTGAAGTTATCCGAGTGGGTCTTGTGATTTTAGGGTATATACTCATACTATATGGTATTTAAAAAGTTAGCTGTCATATTACGTTTATCAGAATTAAGCAAATCAATATTTAGGTCCCCACAAACAAATATAGTTCTGTTTGTTTTCTTAGTAAACATTTCCAACATCCAACCACTGAAAAAATCAATACTTGAGCCTGGTGCCCGGTAAATACAACTTATGATGATATTTTTTATCTTTTCCATTTGGATTTCTATTGTCAAACATTCTAGCTGATTGTCTATTGCCACTGACATACTTTCAACCATGGTGAACTTCAAGCAATTGTGAACAAAAAGTGCAACCCCTCCCCCACCTTTATTTTCTCTGTCCTTGTGTATGAATTCATATCCTTCCAACTTAAATTCTGCACCCTTCCTCATATTTATCCAAGTCTCAGATATTGCAATAATACTGAAGGGTTGTGCAAACTGATGCAAATAATCCTTAATGCCCATAAAGTTTGCGTACATACTTCTACTATTAATATAGATAATTGATAGTTTGCCATCACTTCTGCATCTGTGGTTAAACTGATAGCTGGTGTAATAGTTACAGCTATTGTCGATGGACGTAAAGAAATTACTGTCCGGGTCAATAGCATTTTCCATGTCTTGTACTGTATATTATGGTCTGTGTATTGGAATGTTCCTAATTGTGAATTACTGTGTTCGTTTATCGGCTGGAACATGCTGTCTTCTGATAAAAGAAAAGGTCTTCAGAAGTAGGCCCCTGTTGGCAAACAAGGCATAATGATACTCTTCCAATTCAGCTATCCTTTTGATCATAATCTCCGTCGCTGCTTCTCCACTCTCGGGGGTCACTGGAGATTGCCATTGTGCTATTGATATTGCTTCAGTTCTTCAATGTGTCTGATGATTAGCACTTTTGCCTGCTCTGGTGATCCATTAAGCTTAATGTAGACTTTACAATTGGAGGTCCATGTAGCTTGGATTTTTTCCTGTTTTTTTAGAAAGCGTGCTTGTCTTGCAATGTCACCATTCTTCCTTGTCAAAAGTTCATTTACATAAACATCTGAACCTCTCAACTTGTGACCTTGTTTAAGGAGAGCAATTTTGTGCTTCCTATTTGTAAATCTGATAACAATGGCTGGTTTATCCTCCTTGTTTTTCCGATGGAGGGGATGGCAGGCCTCAATATCTTTGTTGTTGATGGATATACCTTTGCTGCTGAAAAATGAAGCCACTTGCTGTTCGATAGACTCCAGGTCTGGCTCAGTTGGTTCCTCCCCATTGGCCAACTGTATGGCTGGGGCATATGAGCGGGGCTTTATTTTCAGGCCACTGATCACAACATCATTTAAGCGAGAATGTTGCTCAAGGTCTGCCACATGGTGTTCCAAGAATGATATCCTTTTGTCCTTCTCGATGCATTTTCTTTTAAGATCTTTAATTTCCTCCATCATTCCCATTATCAGCTTCTGCTGCTTAGAGATAGTGGCCATTTCTTCAGTCAAGTAGTTCAAAGAGTTCTTTACCCCTTCCAATTCCTCTTCCAATTGATTCTTCTTAGGAGGCATTTTATAGAAAGTCAAATGATGGTTGTAATGAACGTTGGAGGCTAGTGGTTGGTATATTAAAGCTGGCAGTGGTGGAGCTGGGGAATGCTAGCCTTGAGCTAAACTGGTGGTGGGGCTGGTGACCTGGTGGTGGCCTAGTGATGAGGGCCAGAAGCCTGGAGCCGGCTTGGTGGTGGAGGCCGGAAGCCTGGAGCCGGCCTGGTGGTGGAGGCCGGAAGCCTGGAGCCGGCCTGGTGGTGGAGGCTGGAAGCCTGGAGGCATCCTGGTGGTGGAGGCTGGAAGCCTGGAGCCGGCTTGGTGGTGGAGGCTGAAAGCCTGGAGGCATCCTGGTGGTGGAGGCTGGAAGCCTGGAGGCATCCTGGTGGTGGAGGCTGGAAGCCTGGAGCCATCCTGGTGGTGGAGGCCGGAAGCCTGGAGCCGGCTTGGTGGTGGAGGCTGGAAGCCTGGAGCCATCCTGGTGGTGGAGGCTGGAAGCCTGGAGCCGGCTTGGTGGTGGAGGCTGGAAGCCTGGAGCCGGCCTGGTGGTGGAGGCTGGAAGCCTGGAGCCGGCTTGGTGGTGGAGGCTGGAAGCCTGGAGCCGGCTTGGTGGTGGAGGCTGGAGGCCTGGAGGCATCCTGGTGGTGGAGGCTGGAAGCCTGGAGCCGGCCTGGTGGTGGAGGCCGGAAGCCTGGAGCCGGCTTGGTGGTGGAGGCTGGAAGCCTGGAGCCGGCCTGGTGGTGGAGGCTGGAAGCCTGGAGCCGGCTTGGTGGTGGAGGCTGGAAGCCTGGAGCCGGCCTGGTGGTGGAGGCTGGAAGCCTGGAGGCAGCCTGGTGGTGGAGGCCGGAAGCCTGGAGCCGGCCTGGTGGTGGAGGCTGGAAGCCTGGAGCCGGCCTGGTGGTGGAGGCTGGAAGCCTGGAGCCGGCTTGGTGGTGGAGGCTGGAAGCCTGGAGCCGGCTTGGTGGTGGAGGCTGGAAGCCTGGAGCCGGCTTGGTGGTGGAGGCTGGAAGCCTGGAGCCGGCTTGGTGGTGGAGGCTGGAAGCCTGGAGCCGGCTTGGTGGTGGAGGCTGGAAGCCTGGAGCCGGCTTGGTGGTGGAGGCTGGAAGCCTGGAGCCGGCCTGGTGGTGGAGGCCGGAAGCCTGGAGCCGGCTTGGTGGTGGAGGCCGGAAGCCTGGAGCCGGCTTGGTGGTGGAGGCCGGAAGCCTGGAGCCGGCTTGGTGGTGGAGACCGGAAGCCTGGAGCCGGCTTGGTGGTGGAGGCCGGAAGCCTGGAGCCGGCTTGGTGGTGGAGGCCGGAAGCCTGGAGCCGGCTTGGTGGTGGAGGCCGGAAGCCTGGAGCCGGCTTGGTGGTGGAGGCTGGAAGCCTGGAGCCGGCTTGGTGGTGGAGGCTGGAAGCCTGGAGCCGGCTTGGTGGTGGAGGCTGGAAGCCTGGAGCCGGCCTTGGTGGTGGAGGCTGGAAGCCTGGAGCCGGCTTGGTGGTGGAGGCTGGAAGCCTGGAGCCGGCTTGGTGGTGGAGGCTGGAAGCCTGGAGCCGGCTTGGTGGTGGAGGCTGGAAGCCTGGAGCCGGCTTGGTGGTGGAGGCTGGAAGCCTGGAGCCGGCTTGGTGGTGGAGGCTGGAAGCCTGGAGCCGGCTTGGTGGTGGAGGCTGGAAGCCTGGAGCCGGCTTGGTGGTGGAGGCTGGAAGCCTGGAGCCGGCTTGGTGGTGGAGGCTGGAAGCCTGGAGCCGGCTTGGTGGTGGAGGCTGGAAGCCTGGAGCCGGCTTGGTGGTGGAGGCTGGAAGCCTGGAGCCGGCTTGGTGGTGGAGGCTGGAAGCCTGGAGCCGGCTTGGTGGTGGAGGCTGGAAGCCTGGAGCCAGCTTGGTGGTGGAGGCTGGAAGCCTGGAGCCGGCTTGGTGGTGGAGGCCGGAAGCCTGGAGCCGGCTTGGTGGTGGAGGCTGGAAGCCTGGAGCCGGCTTGGTGGTGGAGGCTGGAAGCCTGGAGCCGGCTTGGTGGTGGAGGCCGGAAGCCTGGAGCCGGCTTGGTGGTGGAGGCTGGAAGCCTGGAGCCGGCTTGGTGGTGGAGGCTGGAAGCCTGGAGCCGGCTTGGTGGTGGAGGCTGGAAGCCTGGAGCCGGCTTGGTGGTGGAGGCTGGAAGCCTGGAGCCGGCTTAGTGGTGGAGGCTGGAAGCCTGTGAGCCGGGGGAGGGAAGGGGAGGGGAAGCCGGGGGAGGCGGAAGCCGGCAGCTTGGTGGTGGAGGCTGGAAGCCTGGAGCCGGCTTGGTGGTGGAGGCTGGAAGCCTGGAGCCGGCTTGGTGGTGGAGGCTGGAAGCCTGGAGCCGGCTTGGTGGTGGAGGCTGGAAGCCTGGAGCCGGCCTGGTGGTGGAGGCTGGAAGCCTGGAGCCGGCTTGGTGGTGGAGGCTGGAAGCCTGGAGCCGGCTTGGTGGTGGAGGCTGGAAGCCTGGAGCCGGCTTGGTGGTGGAGGCTGGAAGCCTGGAGCCGGCTTGGTGGTGGAGGCTGGAAGCCTGGAGCCGGCTTGGTGGTGGAGGCTGGAAGCCTGGAGCCGGCTTGGTGGTGGAGGCTGGAAGCCTGGAGCCGGCTTGGTGGTGGAGGCTGGAAGCCTGGAGCCGGCTTGGTGGTGGAGGCTGGAAGCCTGGAGCCGGCTTGGTGGTGGAGGCTGGAAGCCTGGAGCCGGCTAGCCTGGAGCCGGGTGGAGGCTGGAAGCCTGGAGCCGGCTTGGTGGTGGAGGCTGGAAGCCTGGAGCCGGCTTGGTGGTGGAGGCTGGAAGCCTGGAGCCGGCTTGGTGGTGGAGGCTGGAAGCCTGGAGCCGGCTTGGTGGTGGAGGCTGGAAGCCTGGAGCCGGCTTGGTGGTGGAGGCTGGAAGCCTGGAGCCGGCTTGGTGGTGGAGGCTGGAAGCCTGGAGCCGGCTTGGTGGTGGAGGCTGGAAGCCTGTTGCTAGCTTGGTGGTGGAGGCTGGAAGCCTGTTGCTAGCTTGGTGGTGGAGGCTGGAAGCCTGGAGCCGGCTTGGTGGTGGAGGCTGGAAGCCTGGAGCCGGCTTGGTGGTGGAGGCTGGAAGCCTGGAGCCAGCTTGGTGGTGGAGGCTGGAAGCCTGGAGCCGGCTTGGTGGTGGAGGCTGGAAGCCTGGAGCCGGCTTGGTGGTGGAGGCTGGAAGCCTGGAGCTGGCTTGGTGGTGGAGGCTGGAAGCCTGGAGCCGCCTGTGGTGGAGGCGGAGCCTGGAGCTTGGTGGTGGAGGCGGAAGCCGGCAGCTGTGGTGGAGGCTGGAAGCCTGGGCCGCTTGGTGGTGGAGGCTGGAAGCCTGTTGCTAGCTTGGTGGTGGAGGCTGGAAGCCTGTTGCTAGCCAGGTGAAAGCAGATGACTCCACTATTACAGGGAGGCCCAACTCAATCCTTCAAATATCACCTTTCAGGTTCTCAATCCACTGCTCGATGTTGTCCAGAAAGACTAACACCAACAAAAATGAATGGTGGAGAAGAATTTTGAAGTAATCAAATGCAAAAATTGAATAAAAAAAGGGTTTAATCTCTCAGAGCTCGCTGCTGCTGCTGCACTCAGGGTAGTTATTGCTGTCGGATAGAAACTGTTTTTTAATCTGTTTGTTCTTGATTTGATTGATGTGTACCGTTTGCCTGATAGCAACAGGTCAAGCAAGGAGTGACCAGGACGGATAGTGTCCATACTATAAGCCTTTTTAGGACAGCAAGCACTGTGAAGGTCATCTAATGAGGGAAGGGGACAACCAGACCTTCACAGTGCTCGCTGTGCTAAAACGGCTGAGAGTATTGTTAAGGACACTATCCGTCCTGGTCACTCCTTGCTTGAACTGTTGCCATCAGACAGACGGTACAGAACAATCAAATCAAGAACAAACAGATTAAAAAAAACATTTCTATTCAACAGCAATAACTACCCTGAATGCCTTAAGGAATAACCCTTAACACAATATTGAAATAATCAGTTTGATGTTCGGTGTGAAGAATAGTGGTGATGATGATGAGGAGACATCATTCCCGCTGGTTTGCTGAAGGTTTAGAGTACACAGAGTTTACAGTACCTGATGCTGCTGTAGGTAAACTAAAAATGGTTGGTGGTGCACAACGGTCATGGTGAACTTCTGCCTGGAGCATGTATCAGACACGGCGGCGTATGAATGTGTGGTCCTAGCTCACCTGTGAGGCCGTACCGTCTCTGCGGCTGTGGGCCGAAGTCGGGCCTGATGGTCTGCAGGTCTGGGATCTTCTGGAACCAGCCCATCTCCTTCCTCCTCTGGGCCAGTCCTCGCTGTAAAGGAGCGTCTGGCCAGCCAAACAGGAACACACTGGTGCCCTGGACCCGTTCTGTTAGCCCCTGAGCCACAGCTGAGACCACACACACCATACACATGTTAACATCTGCACACGCTCAGAAACACAGCACAGCAGGAGGGAGGGAGGGAGGGAGGGAGGGAGGGAGGGATGGATCGAGGGAGGGAGGGATGCATGCATGCATGGATGGATGGAAGGATGGATGCATGGATGGAGGGATGGATGGATGCATGCATGGATGGATGGATGCATGGATATAGGGATGGATGGATGCATGGATGGATGGAAGGATGGATGCATGGATGGAGGGATGGATGGATGGAGGAATGGATGGATGCATGCATGGATGGATGGATGCATGGATATAGGGATGGATGGATGCATGGATGGATGGAAGGATGGATGCATGGATGGATGGATGGATGCATGGATATAGGGATGGATGGATGCATGGATGGATGGAAGGATGGATGCATGGATGGAGGGATGGATGGATGGAGGAATGGATGGATGGATGGCGGAATGATGGATGCATAGAAGGAGGGATGGATGGAAGAATGGATGCATGGATGGATGGATGCATGGATATAGGGATGGATGGATGCAGGGATGGATGGATGGATGGCGGAATGATGGATGCATAGAAGGAGGGATGGATGGAAGAATGGATGCATGGATGGATGCATAGAAGGAGGGACAGATGGAAGAATGGATGCATGGATGGATGCATGGATGGATGGATGGATGGATGCATGGATGGATGGATGGACGGATGGATGGATGCATGGATAGATGGATGCATGGATGGATGGCTGGATGGATGATGGAAAGATGGATGAATGGAAAGATGGATGAATGGAAAGATGGATGGATGGATAGATGGATGGATGGATGCATTGATGAATGGATGGATGGATGGATGCATGGATGGAGGAAAGACGGAGGACGGACGGACGGAGGAGGAGGAGGAGGAGAGGAAAGAGGAGGAGGAAAATGGAGGAAGAGGAGGAGGAAGAGGAGAATGGAGCATTGAGAATGGAGGAGGAGCAGGAAGAGGGAGGAGAGAAGGAGGAGGAGGAGGAGCAGGAAGGGAGGAGGAGCAGGGAGGAGGAGGAGGCGGAAGAGGAGCAAGAAGGAGGGAGGACGGAAGAAGGAGCAGGAGGAGGAGGAGCAGGAGGAGGCGGAGGAGAGGAAAGAGGAGAAGGAAAGAGGAGGAGGAGGAGGAGGAGGAGCATGAGAAGGAGGAGGAGGAGCAGGAGGAGAAGGAGGAGGAGGAGGAGGAAAGACGGAGGACGGAGGAGGAGGAGGAGGAGGAAGAGGAGCAGGAGGAGCAAGAGGAGGGAGGAGGAAAGCGGAGGACGGAGGAGCAGCAGGAGGAGGAGGAGGACGAGGAGGAGCAGGAGGAGGCGGAGGAGAGGAAAGAGGAGGAGAAAAGAGGAGGAGGAAGGAGGAAGAGGAGAAGGAGCATGAGAAGGAGGAGGAGCAGGAGGAGAAGCAGGAGGAGGAAAGAGGAGGAGGAGGGTGGATGGATAGATGGATAGATAAATGCATGGACGGAGGGATGGATGGATGGAGGGATGGATGGATGGATGGATGGATGGAAAGATGGATGGAGGAGGGTGGAGGAGGAGGAAGATAAATGCATGGATGGAGGGATGGAGGAGGATGCATGGAGGAGTATGGAGGAGTATGGAGCAGGAAAATGGATGGATGGATGGATGCATGGATGGATGGTTGGATGCATGGATAAATGGAGGATGGATGGATGGATGCATGGATGGATGGATGCATGGATGGATGGAAAGACGGAGGACGGAGGAGCATGCATGGAGGAGGAGGAGGACTGAGGGGAGCAGGAGGAGGCGGAGGGAGGAAAGAGGAGGAGAAAAAGGAGGAGGAAAATGGAGGAAGAGGAGGAGGAAGAGGAGAAGGAGCATAAAGGAGGAGGAGCAGGAGGAGGAGGAAAGAGGAGGAGGAGGGGGAGGAGGAGGAGGAGAAAGAAAAGCATGGCGGAGGGGGAGGAGGAGCAGGACGAGGAGCATGGAGGAGGGAGGGGGAAGAGGAGGAGCATATAACATGCATGAGGAGAATGCATGGAGGAGAAGGAGGAGGAGGAAAGAGGAGGAGGAGGGGGAGGAGGAAGAAAAGCAGGCGGAGGGAGGAGGAGGAGCAGGAGGAGGAGCGGAGGAGGGAGGGGGAGAGGAGGAGCATAAAGCACATGATGAAGGGAGGAGGAGGAGGAGGAGGAGGAGGAGGAGGAGGAGGAGGAGGAGGAGGAGGGGGAGGGAGGAGGAGGAGGAGGAGGATGCATGGACGGAGGATGGATGCATGGATGGATGGATGGATGGATGGATGGATGGATGGATGGATGGATGCATGGATGGATGGATGCATGGATGGATGGATGGATGGATGGTTGGATGCATGGATAAATGGATGCATGGGTGCATGGAGTATGGATGTATGGATGGATGAGGATGCATGGATAAATGGATGGAGGATGGATGCATGGATGGATGGATGGATGGTTGGATGCATGGATAAATGGATGGATGGATGGATGCATGGATGGATGGATGCATGGATGGATGGATGGATGGATGCATGGATGTATGGAAGGATGGTTGGATGCATGGATGCATGGATGGATGGATGGATGGATGGTTGGATGCATGGATAAATGGATGGATGGATGGATGGTTGGATGCATGGATAAATGGATGGATGGATGGATGCATGGATGGGGGATGAATGGAGTCAGAATCAGAAATTATATTCTAAAAACTCTAAGATCATGTGGCTGAACAGTCTTACAGCTCTCACAGCACCACAGCTCATATCTCTCCCAAACAGAGGTGTCAAAAGTTGGGTAGAAGTAGAAAGTAGAAATCCTGTCCGGGATTTTTTCCAACCAATCACGGAACTAGCTAGTTTAATTAGCTCCTCTCCCAGGTAGATGAGCTCATTAGTGAAAACAGCTGTTCTAAATGTTCTGGCAGATCCAAAAACATGGCAGGATTTGTACTTGAAAACTACCTTCATTATACTTTTGACACCTCTGCTCCCAAAACAGTTCATCATTGTGTCAAAGTAAGTTTCTTTCTCATAGAAAGAGAGCACCCAAAATGCATCATCCCTGTAGCATCATGTAGCACTGCAAGCCAACATGTTTAGGTGTTTTGTCACTAGAGGACCATGGAAACATCCCTCATGTCCACCTCTCAGTTTTAGCTCAGTCCTTCATTGACAATGGTTGTTGTGCTACGTTTTTTTTTCCTTTTTGTCTAGCTAACGGAATACAGTTATGTTTACTGTGAGAGAAGAAGAAGAAGAAGAAGGGGATTTCACAGTAAGATTAGCTTCCAACATTTGAGACCACACATTGCACTCATACTGCCCGGAAATTTGAAGTTAACAGTTGCCCTGGTTCATTTACTTGGTCAGGTGCCTGTATGCTGGTCTTGTTCAAACTCTATCTGTGTATCTTTCTTGACTTCTTTCATTTTTTAAAGTAAATTGTTTCAGCTTATTCTTACCTTAAAGGTTTCGGCTGTCACGTCAGCCTTCATCAGAAGTTGTCGGACTTCCTGGTGTGATGTGTCTTATAGCAGCTGAGGAGGACAGACGAGACCGGACACGAGCACTTCATTGTAAGTTGCCGTGCCCGGTCAGCTGTTCTCCTGACACGTCACGTCGGAATTCCCGGTCAGCTGTCTATAAGACACGTCACACAAAGAAGTCCGACAACTTCTGATGAAGGCTGAAGTGACAGCTGAAACTGTCAAGGTAAGAACAAGCTGAAACAATTTGTCTTTAAAAAAGAAAAGAGTCAAGAAAGTTATCACACGGAAGACAAGATGAACATTCTGGATCTATCTGTGTATGTTTGGCAGAATACACAATCATGGACAGCACCTGTCAGGTAACTGAACATGTTGTTTGATTGGTCATCTGATATGTGTGAAACAACTCCTTCATTACAGACAATGTCACTTGTCAATTATGTAATCAATTTGTTAAATGTTCCAACAGATTGATATGGTTTTCATGGTATTCTGGTCTTGACTAGAGATGTCCCGATCAAGTTTTTTTTGCCCCCTATTCCAAATCAGTCATTAGATTTTGAGGATAGGCCGATACCAAGTCCTGATCCAATACTTCTCTAATAAAATAAAAATTGAAGAGAAAAAGACAGAGACAGTGTTTCCCTAGGCTACCACTGGTTGGACAGGGGGGTCATCAACACACCAGCCTGATCTGATTCTGAATCCTATTTAATTTAAATCATAGCTTGAAGGTGGAATTGGGGAGTCAGGAGGTGTCACATTTGTTATTTTTTCCTTTTGTTGATTCTTATTTTACTGTATTAAGACACCACCTCGAATCAAGTACATTCTTCCGATCACATTTTTAAAACAAGATATTTAGCATACATTTCTACACCAACTAACACCATATTAATGAGGAATTGATCATTTATGAATGTCTGTAGAGATCACAAAGGAAACTGGTTATTTCTCTGAAGCATGGCTACAGTTCTTTATCTGTTGGAAGGCAAAAAAAAAAAAACAGTGTAAAATTTAAAAAAAACTGTAAATCACCAGGTAGTTTTATGTGTGCTCCGATTTTAACCCAAATATGTATCGGCAAGCAAAGTTAAACAGGCATTCTTTTCTTTTTTTCTTGTCCAGGCCAACAGTGTTGTCAAACTAGTGCACATGCTGCACCAGTAACAAACCAGCACTGGTGGACGCAATTGACCAGTAACGTTAAACCAGCACAGGTGCACGCCCTGCACCATTAACTTTAAACCAGCACTGGTGCATATGCTGGACCAGTAATGTTAAACCAGCACTGGTGCAAGAGCTGTACCAGGAACGTTAAGCCAGCACTGGTGCACGTGCTGAAGCAGTAAGGTAAAACCAGCACTGGTGCACGTACTGGACCAGTAAGGTAAAACCAGCACTGGTGCAAGCGCTGGACCAGCAAGGTTAATTCAGCACTGGTGCACGCCCTGCTCCAGTAACATTCAACCAGCACTGGTGCACGTGCTGTACCAGTAACGTTCAACCAGCAACGTTCAACCAGCACTGGTGCACGCGCTGGACCAGTAAGGTTAATTCAGCACTGGTGCATATGCTGGACAGGTAAAGTTAATTCAGCACTAGTGCACGTGCTGTACCAATATGGTTAAACCAGCACTGGTGCACGCGCTGTACCAGCAACGTTAAACCAGCATTGGTGCACATGCTGTACCAGTAAGGTTAAACCAGCACTGGTGCATGCAATGGACATGTAATGTTAAACCAGCACTGGTGAAAGCGCTGTAACAGAAACATTAAGTCAGCACTGGTGCACGTAATAGACCAGTAACATTAAAAGAACACTGGTGAACATGCTGTACCAGAAACATTAAACGACACCTGGTGCAGTTGCTGGACAAGTAAGGTTAATCCAGCACTGATGCATGTGCTACACCAGTAACAAACCAGAACTGGTGCACGCACTGGACCAGTAAAGTCAAACCAGCACTGGTGCACATGCTACACCAGTAATAAACCAGCACTGGTGCACGTGCTGGACCAGTAAGAAACCAGCACTGGTGCACTTGTTGCACCAGTAACGTTAAACTAGCACTGGGGCATGTGCTGTACAAGAAACGTTACGCCAGCACTGGTGGAAGCGCTGTACCAGTCACTTTAAACCAGCACTGCTGCACGCCCTGCACTAGAAACGTTAAACAAGCACAGGTGCACGTGCTGTACCAATAAGGTTAAACCAGCACAGGTGCACGTGCTGTACCAATAAGGTTAAACCAGCACAGGTGCACGTGCTGTACCAATAAGGTTAAACCAGCACAGGTGCACGTGCTGTACCAATAAGGTTAAACCAGCACTGGTGCACGTGCTGGACCAGAAAGGTTAAACCAGCACTGGTGCACGTGCTGGACCAGAAAGGTTAAACCAGCACTGGTGCACGTGCTTACCAGTGACGTTAAACCAGCACTGGTGCACGCGCCGTACCAGTAAAGTTAAACCAGCACTGGTGCACGCGCCGTACCAGTAAAGTTAAACTAGCACAGGTGCACGTGCTGTACCAATAAGGTTAAACCAGCACTGGTGCACGTGCTGGACCAGAAAGGTTAAACCAGCACTGGTGCACGTGCTGGACCAGAAAGGTTAAACCAGCACTGGTGCACGTGCTGTACCAGTGACGTTAAACCAGCACTGGTGCACGCGCCGTACCAGTAAAGTTAAACCAGCACTGGTGCACGCGCCGTACCAGTAAAGTTAAACCAGCACAGGTGCACGTGCTGTACCAATAAGGTTAAACCAGCACTGGTGCACGTGCTGGACCAGAAAGGTTAAACCAGCACTGGTGCACGTGCTGGACCAGAAAGGTTAAACCAGCACTGGTGCACGTGCTTACCAGTGACGTTAAACCAGCACTGGTGCACGCGCCGTACCAGTAAAGTTAAACCAGCACTGGTGCACGCGCCGTACCAGTAAAGTTAAACCAGCACTGGTGCACGCGCCGTACCAGTAAAGTTAAACCAGCACTGGTGCACGTGCTGGACCAGAAAAGTTAAACCAGCACTGGTGAACGTGCTGGACCAGAAATAAACCAGCACTTGTGCACGTGTTGCACCAGAAACGTTAAACCAGCACTGGTGCACCAGAAACAAACCAGCACTGGTGCAAGTGCTGCACCAGTAACAAACCAGCACTGGTGCACGTGCTGGACCAGTAAGAAACCAGCACTGGTGCACATGTTGGACCAGGAATAAACAAACACTGATGCACGTGTTGCACCAGCAACGTTAAGCCAGCACTGGTGCACGTGCTGTACCAATGAGGCTAACCAGCACTGGTGCACGCACTGTACCAGTAACAAACCAGCACTGGTGCACGCACTGGACCAGTAAGAAACCAGCGGTGGTGCACATGTTGCACCAAACGTTAAACCAGCACTGGGGCAGGTAATGGACCAGAAACATAAAAATAGCGCTAGTGGACGCGCTGCACCAGTCACTTTAAACCACCACTGCTGCACGCACTGCACTAGTAACGTTAAACCAGGACAGGCGCACACCCTGCACCAGTAACTTTAAACCAGCACTGGTGCACTTGTTGGACCAGTAAGGTTAAACCAGCACTGGCACACGCCCTGCACCAGTAACTTTAAACCAGCACTGGTGCACTTGCTGGACCAGTAAGGTTAAACCAGCACTGGCGCACGCGCTGTACCAGTAAGGTTAAACCAGCACTGGCGCACGCGCTGTACCAGTAAGGTTAAACCAGCACAGGCGCACACCCTGCACCAGTAACTTTAAACCAGCACTGGTGCACGCCCTGCACCAGTAACTTTAAACCAGCACTGGTGCACTTGCTGGACCAGTAAGATTAAACCAGCACTGGTGCACGCCCTGCACCAGTAACTTTAAACCAGCACTGGTTGCACTTGTTGGACCAGTAAGGTTAAACCAGCACTGGTGCACATGCTGGACCAGTAAGGTTAAACCAGCACTGGTGCACGTGCTGGACCAGTAACTTTAAACCAGCACTGGTGCACTTGTTGGACCAGTAAGGTTAAACCAGCACTGGTGCACGTGCTGGACCAGTAAGGTTAAACCAGCACTGGTGCACGTGCTGGACCAGTAAGGTTAAACCAGCACTGGTGCACGTGCTGGACCAGTATGGTTTATCCAGCACTGGTGCATGCGCTGTACCAGTAGGGTTAAACCAGCACTGGTGCACACCCTGTACCAGTAACTTTAAACCAGCACTGGTGCACTTGCTGGACCAGTAAGGTTAAACCAGCACTGGCGCACACCCTGCACCAGTAACTTTAAACCAGCACTGGTGCACGTGCTGGACCAGTAAGGTTAAACCAGCACTGGTACATGCGCTGTACCGGGAAGGTTAAACAAGCACTGGTGCACGCGCTGAACCAGTAAGTTTAAACCAGCACTGGTGCACGCACTGGACCAGTAAGTTTAAACCAGCACTGGTGCACGCGCTGGACCAGTAAGTTTAAACCAGCACTGGTGCACGCGCTGGACCAGTAAGTTTAAACCAGCACTGGTGCACGCGCTGGACCAGTAAGTTTAAACCAGCACTGGTGCATGCGCTGGACCAGTAAGGTTAAACTAGCACTGGTGCACACCCTCCACCAGTAACGTTAAACCAGCACTGGAGCACTTGTTGGACCAGTAAGGTTAAACCAGCACTGGTGCACGCGCTGTACCAGTAACGTTAAACCAGCACTGGTGCACGTGCTGGACCAGTAAGGTTAAACCAGCACTGGTGCACGTGCTGGACCAGTAAGGTTAAACCAGCACTGGTGCACGTGCTGGACCAGTAAGGTTAAACCAGCACTGGTGCACGTGCTGGACCAGTAAGGTTAAACCAGCACTGGTGCACGTGCTGTACCAGTAACGTTAAACCAGCACTGGTGCACGCCCTGCACCAGTAACTTTAAACCAGCACTGGTGCACGTGCTGGACCAGTAAGGTTAAACCTGCACTGGTGTACTCGCTGGACCAGTATGGTTTATCCAGCACTGGTGCATGCGCTGTACCAGTAAGGTTAAACCACCACTGGTGCACACCCTGTACCAGTAACTTTAAACCAGCACTGGTGCACGTGCTGGACCAGTCAGGTTAAACCAGCACTGGTGCACGTGCTGGACCAGTAAGGTTAAACCAGCACTGGTGCACGTGCTGTACCAGTAACGTTAAACCAGCACTGGTGCACGCCCTGCACCAGTAACTTTAAACCAGCACTGGTGCACGTGCTGGACCAGTAACGTTAAACCAGCACTGGTGTACTTGCTGGACCAGTATGGTTTATCCAGCACTGGTGCATGCGCTGTACCAGTAAGGTTAAACCACCACTGGTGCACACCCTGTACCAGTAACTTTAAACCAGCACTGGTGCACGTGCTGGACCAGTCAGTTTAAACCAGCACTGGTGCACGCGCTGGACCAGTAAGTTTAAACCAGCACTGGTGCACGCGCTGGACCAGTAAGTTTAAACCAGCACTGGTGCACGCGCTGGACCAGTAAGGTTAAACTAGCACTGGTGCACACCCTCCACCAGTCACGTTAAACCAGCACTGGTGTACTTGTTGGACCAGTAAGGTTAAACCAGCACTGGTGCACGCCCTGTACCAGTAACTTTAAACCAGCACTGGTGCACGTGCTGGACCAGTAAGGTTAAACCAGCACTGGTGCACGTGCTGGACCAGTAACGTTAAACCAGCACTGGTGCACGTGCTGGACCAGTAAGGTTAAACCAGCACTGGTGCACGTGCTGGACCAGTAAGGTTAAACCAGCACTGGTGCACGTGCTGGACCAGTAAGGTTAAACCAGCACTGGTGCACGCCCTGGACCAGTAAGGTTAAACCAGCACTGGTGCACGTGCTGGACCAGCAACGTTAAACCAGCACTGGTGTACTTGCTGGACCAGTATGGTTTATCCAGCACTGGTGCATGCGCTGTACCAGTAAGGTTAAACCACCCTGGTGCACACCCTTACCAGTAACTTTAAACCAGCACTGGTGCACGTGCTGGACCAGTATGGTTAAACCAGCACTGGTGCACTTGCTGGACCAGTCAGGTTTATTTAGCACTGGTGCCGCCTCACCAAACTAAACCAGCACTGGTGCACGTGTTGGACCAGTAAGGTTAAACCAGCACTGGTGCACGTGCTGGACCAGTAACGTTAAACCAGCACTGGTGCACGTGCTGGACCAGCAACGTTCAACCAGCACTGGTGCACTTGCTGGACCAGTCAGGTTAAACCAGCACTGGTGCACGTGCTGTACCAGTAACGTTAAACCAGCATTGGTGCACGTGCTGGACCAGTAAAGTTAAACCAGCACTGGTACACGTGCTGGACCAGTAAGGTTAAACCAGCACTGGTACACTTGCTGGACCAGTAAGGTTAAACCAGCACTGGTTTACTTGCTGGACCAGTAAGGTTTATTTAGCACTGGTGCACGCGCTGTACCAGTAAGGTTAAACCAGCACAAGTGCACGTGCTGCACCAGTAACTTTAAACCAGCACTGGTGCACGTGCTGTACCAGTAAGGTTAAACCAGCACTGGTGCACGTGCTGCACCAGTAACTTTAAACCAGCACTGGTGCACTTGTTGGACCAGTAACGTTAAACCAGCACTGGTGCACGTGCTGCACCTGTAACGTTTAACCAGCACTGGTGCACTTGTTGGACCAGTAAGGTTGAACCAGCACTGGTGCACTTCCTGCACCAGTAAGGTTAAACCAGCACTGGCGCACATGCTATACCAGTAAGGTTAAACCAGCACTGGTGCACGTGCATACCAGTAAGGTTAAACCAGCACTGGTGTATATGCTGGACCAGTAAGGTTTAACCAGCACTGGTGCACTTGTTGGACCAGTAAGGTTGAACCAGCACTGGTGCACGCCCTACACCAGTAAGGTTAAACCAGCACTGGTGCACATCCTGTACCAGTAACTTTAAACCAGCACTGGTGCACTTGTTGGACCAGTAACGTTAAACCAGCACATCGTCTGTAAACATGAACGGTGTGTTGCATATGTTGCAAGGTACGCAACAGAGGCTCCGGGCGGGATTTGATCCTCAGACTCCTGGTGAAAGTCATGTCGGTGACCATTCAGCCAAAGGGACGTCCCCGTGACCAAGTAGCACAGTGACAGGACCGTCACATATTATGATGACTTCATTGTCGTATGCTTTCACTAATGGATCAAACTCTCTGAACTGGGATCAGTTCAGTGCTGCAGCCTCTGTTACTTTAACATGTAGATGAACAGCTGCTGCTGTGTTACATTTAACCCCGTCCTGCCCGGTGATGCTGCATCATGCAGCTCTGAGCTGCTGCGTTACATTTAACCCCGTCCTGCCCGGTGATGCTGCATCATCCAGCTCTGAGCTGCTGCGTTACATTTAACCCCGTCCTGCCCGGTGATGCAGCATCATCCAGCTCTGAGCTGCTGTGTTACATTTAACCCCGTCCTGCCCGGTGATGCTGCATCATCCAGCTCTGAGCTGCTGTGTTACATTTAACCCCGTCCTGCCCGGTGATGCTGCATCATCCAGCTCTGAGCTGCTGCGTTACATTTAACCCCGTCCTGCCCGGTGATGCTGCATCATCCAGCTCTGAGCTGCTGCGTTACATTTAACCCCGTCCTGCCCGGTGATGCTGCATCATCCAGCTCTGAGCTGCTGCGTTACATTTAACCCCGTCCTGCCCGGTGATGCTGCATCATCCAGCTCTGAGCTGCTGCGTTACATTTAACCCCGTCCTGCCCGGTGATGCTGCATCATGCATCTCTGAGCTGCTGCAGGATTTCGGCGGCTCATATGAGGTAGAATCAAACCAACCGCTGCTCATAAAACCGTAACTGACGGGACAACCATAAAGTGGAAAGAGAGATGCTGCTGTCAAGGTGCATCTCTGGCCACAGGGAGGGGCGACGTCAGCCTTGGCCGCCCGCTGCTGCCGTGTCAGTGTAAAGGAAACATTTATCCGATACCTGATCGAGTCTGAAACCACGTGATCGGATCGGGAGATCCTTAGTCTTGACCCATTTTGAACAGATTCTGCATGTGACGAAGTCTAGAATGAATTGATGCTGATATGTTTTGGAGAGAACGACCGTCAGACTGAACCAACAATTAGTTTACATCAGTAAGAGCTGGTCACTTGGAAACTGTGCTAACCGTGGGCTAGCTGTGCTGAATGTAGAATAACTGTGCTAACCGTGGGCTAGTTGTGCTAAATGTAGGATAGCTGTGCTAACCATGGGCTCACTGTGCTGAATGTAGAATAACTGTGCTAACTGTGGGCTAGCTGTGCTAAATGTAGGATAGCTGTGCTAACCGTGGGCTAGCTGTGCTGAATGTAAAATAACTGTGCTAACCGTGGGCTAGTTGTGCTAAATGTAGGATAGCTGTGCTAACCATGGGCTCACTGAGCAGAATGTAGGATAGCTGTGCAAACCATGGGCTCACTGTGCTGAATGTAGAATAACTGTGCTAACTGTGGGCTAGCTGTGCTAAATGTAGGATAGCTGTGCTAACCATGGGCTCACTGTGCTGAATGTAGAATAACTGTGCTAACTGTGGGCTAGCTGTGCTAAATGTAGGATAGCTGTGCTAACCATGGGCTCACTGTGCTAAATGTAGGATAACTGTGCTAACCATGGGCTCACTGTGCTGAATGTAGGATAACTGTGCTAACCATGGGCTCACTGTGCTAAATGTAGGATAGCTGTGCTAACCATGGGCTCACTGTGCTAAATGTAGGATAACTGTGCTAACCATGGGCTCACTGTGCTGAATGTAGGATAACTGTGCTAACCGTGGGCTCACTGTGCTGAATGTAGGATAACTGTGCTAACCATGGGCTCACTGTGCTGAATGTAGGATAACTGTGCTAACCATGGGCTCACTGTGCTAAATGTAGTATAGCTGTGCTAACCATTGGCTCACTGTGCTGAATGTAGGATAACTGTGCTAACTGTGCTAAATGTAGGTTAACTGTGCTAACTGTGGGCTAACTGTGCTAAATGTAGGATAACTGTGCTAACCGTGGGCTCACTGTGCTGAATGTAGGATAACTGTGCTAACCATGGGCTCACTGTGCTAAATGTAGTATAGCTGTGCTAACCATTGGCTCACTGTGCTGAATGTAGGATAACTGTGCTAACCATGGGCTAACTGTGCTAAATGTAGGATAGCTGTGCTAACCGTGGGCTCACTGTGCTAAATATAGGATAACTGTGCTAACCGTGGGCTAACTGTGCTAAATGTAGGATAGCTGTGCTAACGGTGGACTCACTGTGCTGAATGTAGGATAACTGTGCTAACCGTGGGCTAACTGTGCTAAATGTAGGATAACTGTGCTAACCGTGGGCTAACTGTGCAAAATGTAGGATAACTGTGCTAACCGTGGGCTAACTATGCTAAATGCAGGATAACTGTGCTAACTGTGCTAAATGTAGGTTAACTGTGCTAACCGTGGGCTAACTGTGCTAAATGTAGGATAACTGTGCTAACTGTAGGTTAATTGTGCTAAGTGTGGACTTACTGTGCTCAATGTAGGATAACTGTGCTAACCGCGGGCTAACTGTGCTAAATGTAGGTTAATTGTGCTAACTGTGGGCTAACTGTGCTCAATGTAGGATAACTGTGCTAACCGTGGGCTAACTGTGCTAAATGTAGGATAGCTGTGCTAACGGTGGACTCACTGTGCTGAATGTAGGATAACTGTGCTAACCGTGGGCTAACTGTGCTAAATGTAGGATAACTGTGCTAACCGTGGGCTAACTGTGCTAAATGTAGTATAGCTGTGCTAACTGTGGGCTAACTGTGCTAAATGTAGGATAACTGTGCTGACCGTGGGCTAACTGTGCAAAATGTAGGATAACAGTGCTAACTGTGCTAAATGTAGGTTAACTGTGCTAACTGTGGGCTAACTGTGCTAAATGTAGGATAACTGTGCTAACCGTGGGCTAACTGTGCTAAATGTAGGATAACTGTGCTAACCGTGGCTAACTGTGCTTAATGTAGGATAACGGTGCTAACTTTGCTAAATGTAGGTTAACTGTGCTAACTGTCCTAACTAGGCTAAATGTAGGATAACTGTGCTAACTATAGGCTAACTGTGCTAAATGTAGGATAACTGTGCTAACCGTGGGCTACCTGTGCTAAATGTAGGATAACTGTGCTAACCGTGGGCTATCTGTGCTAAATGTAGGATAACTGTGCTAACTGTGGGCTAACTGTACTTAGTCATTCGCAAATATGTCATGAAACATTGAGACAGGTACTAAGACATTTGTAATTTAATGAAATAAATGAGAAATACAATCATGCTGTGAACAACTGCCAAATAGTTTAGAGGTTTGTCCACGTTGTTTTGAGAAAGTCATTTCTGATTGGAGAAATGAGCCAAACCGATGGAGAAAAACGGGTAGTCGCTTCAGGGCGCGGAAATATGACATCATGAAAATGTTGATAGGTAGATGTTCTGCATGAGTTTGGCATCACGTGTAATTTCAGTGCCGATAACTTGTTTTCTGGGGGAGTTACATCAATCTCGTGTTAAAGCTAATTCAAATTCAACATGAGGAAATCACCACAATGGCTGACGTCCTGCAGCTTTAGCACGGTTTCCACGTCCCATCAGGCCTTTCACCGCCTGCGCTGCTTGGGACTGATGACAGATCTTCCCTCACACACGACCAGACTAATGACATCATCACATCTTACCTCGAGCCTCCTCGGCACAGTCCTGCACCCCCACCTCCTCCCCCAGGGGGTAGATGGGTACGAGGTCAATGGAGCCCATGCACGGGTGGACGCCGGCGTGCGCGCGCATGTCGATCAGCCTACACGCCTGCTCGCATGCAGCCAGGACAGCCCCCCCTGGAAGGATCAGAGACCACATGAAGCCTGGCTGGAGGGGGGGAACGACGACAGACCAGAGTTCTCATGTTTCACAGACAAGCCAGCAGGGCCACTTCGAGACCTCAGGGGGGCCCTGAGCAGAATAATGTTGGGGGGCCCGACCCCTTCATGCCTCTGAGTAGGACCTTAAAGGCCCATTTGTGCTCCCTTCCACGTCCGTGGGTAAACGGCGACGTACGTTCATGTATCACCGTTTTCACACGTCCATGCGTCTTCTGCATTTCGATGGTTCATATATCGGTTTGTCCATTAGGTGGCAGTGCTGAGTTCAGAGTTAGTTTCCCTGTTTTGATGCGAGTCTACAGCGCGTGGTGTCAGTAACGTAGTGGTAGAAGTCGGTAATGAGTGTAGTTTGGGACACACTCGCACAGCCTCTCTACAGATGATCTCTGCCTGTTTGGCATAGTATGCATACTAGTGTGCATATATGCATACATACATACATACATACTGTATGTGTACATGTATGCATACTATGTGCATATATGCATACATACATACATACATACTGTATGTGTACATGTATGCATACTATGTGCATATATGCATACATACATACATACATACTGTATGTGTACATGTATGCATACTATGTGCATATATGCATACATACATACATACATACTGTATGTGTACATGTATGCATACTATGTGCATATATGCATACATACATACATACATACATACTGTATGTGTACATGTATGCAGGGTTTCCCAACCCTGGTCCTCAGGGACCCCCGCCCTGCATGTGTTCCAGGTTTCCAACTCCACCACACCTGATTCAGATCAACTCAACTGCTCATCAACTTCTTTGCAAGCTGCTAACGAGCCTTTCATCTGAGTCAGGTGTGTTGAAGTAGGAATATCTGGAAAACCAGCAGGGGTGGGGTCCCTGAGGACCAGGGTTGGGAAACCCCGAGATATACTGTATGCATGCATACATGCACACATAGTATACACACAGAACAACATAAAAAAATAAGAAATGAAATAGGCTTTTCTGTCACATCAGGATCTCACAGACAGCATCTGAATGTGCATTTGAGTGACGACTCCATCTTCTTCTCGTGTTCCAGCAGGCTGTACATTAAAGGGGGGGGGGGGGGGGGGGGGGCAGATACTGTGACAAATATCCCCCACAAGCTACCTTTTTTCCTTCACTGTAAATTCGGGATGTTAGCGAGATATCTATCGTGATTGGGAGCACGGCGGGAGATGATGTTAAAAATCACAAGTCTCCTGCATGAGTAGGGAGAGTTGGCAAGTATGGCTCGTGTGGGGGCCGCAGCGGTCACTTGGCCTGCTTAGTGCAAGCATGTCATCAGATCAACCCCGGAGACCTTCCCTCCACATCTTCGTCTTCAAATCCATGACAAAGCTCGTGGGTGTGTACATCCCGGAGGATCGGAGAGTCGGGACCGCATCCCTACTGGAGCAGCAACATGGGTTCATCTCCCCCCCCCCCTCAGGTTTCAGGATGAACGGTGCACTTACTGATGGAGTGGATGCTGGACACGATGGTGATGACGGAGCGGTTGTAGTCATGGTCGTTGAAGATGTTCAGCACCGTGACGTCGTCCCGTTTCACACCTGCGGGATCATTTCACAGCTTTAGTCCGTCGTCACATCACAGGACAGACGTGCAGCAGCTCCCGGAAACGTCCGGCTTGCCTTCAGAGCTGTACAGCGCCGCCTTGGCCACCGTCTCCACCAGGTCCTTCCTGCGAGCCTCGGAGATGTTAAGGAGACAGGCCACCAGCCGTCTGCTGAGGCCAGCGGAGCTCATCCTCCTGCAGCAGCAAAGTAACGACCAGACAGTGAGCGTGAAGAAAGGAGACTTCACTGACATCTCATTTTCCTGCAGGCTTGCTTTGCTGAGTGATAATCTTCATTCAGGTTCATTGAATGTTTATGACTGAATCTTCCATCACACTGCTGGACCTGCAGCTCAGGTGTTTCCGCCAGCAGGCTCATCTACCTGCAGAGGAGCCGGTAAACCCAGCTGTAGCAGAAACTGCCTGACAGGACTTCTACATCCTACTTCAGTCTGTTTCTGACATCTCTGAAGAGAAGAAGCGTCTGAGGAAAGAAGAAAGAAAAGAAAGATCCACCGAAACAGCCAAATGCCACCTGCACAACTGAGAGTCCACGGTCCTGCTGGGGGGCGAAGCTGATGGTCATCAGGAGACAAGCTGAGGACAGTCTCAGTTATAAGAGCTGAGAGATCACACACACACACAACCCAGTTTTCATTCCTTGTGGGGTACATCCATTGACATAATGCATTCCCTAACCCCTTACCCTAAACCTAACGCCCATAACTGATTGCCTAAACCTAACCCTTGTCCTAATCCTAACCTAAACCTGATCGTAACTTAATCTCTAAAACCTAATCTTGACCCTCAAAACGGTGTTCATCCCCGTGGGGACCGGGAAAATGTCCCCACGAGGGCAAGACGTCCCCACAGTGATGGTAAAAATCCAGAACACGGTCCCCTCAATGTTGCAAATACGCGGCCACACACACACACACACACAATGAACAACCTGGACAGAAGTACATCTCAGTACACACCCGACAGAGAGCGGAGACAGGATCTACTCTGCAAAATCTCAAGTCTTACCAGGTAGATTTTTCTCATTTCTAGTCTAAATATGTCATCACACTCAAAATAAGACAAAATCACCTGAAGAAAAACATTTCAGTGAGTTATAGGAACTTGTTTTAAGACAATGCATCTAATCATATGTATGAAATGTGGCAGTCAGGTTCGATGTGATTTACCTTGTGCTATTCCATTTACCATTGTTGGTAACAACAAAACGAAACAAAAAAATGCTCCCTGTGGCATAGTCGGGGTAAAAAAAACGTTGATGTATGTGTGTGTGTGGTTTTACACACACGAGCTGTTTGAGGTTGTTTGTTTTTTTCTTTTTTCAGGGAAGCAGCTTTCTTTTCTTTGTGTGTGTTTATGTGAATGTATTGTTACATTCTACGAAAGTATTGGTGAAATGAAGTTGTGCTGCAGATAATGACTCAGAGAGGCTGCCCCGTCTCTCCTGTTACATAAATGCACGCTGAAGGGCGACTCAGCGTAATGTCTTCTGAAAGACTCAAAGTGATGCAGAAATGTAACCGGTGAGTAAACGCATGGAATATTCTCTATAAAACTAAGGTTTGACATCATGAAAATTATATTATGATATTACACTTACCGGCCACTTTATTAGGTACACCTGTCCAACTGCTCATTAACGCAAATTTCTAATCAGCCAATCACATGGCAGCAACTCAATACATTTAGGCATGTAGACATGGTGAAGACGATCTGCTGCAGTTCAAACCAGCATCAGAATGAGGAAGAACTGTGATTTACGTGACTTTGAACGTGGCATGGTTGTTGGTCTGAGTATTTCAGAAACTGCTGATCTACTGGGATTTTCCTGCACAACCATCTCTAGGGTTTACAGAGAATGGTCCCAGAAAGAGGAAATATCCAGTGAGCAGCAGTTCTGTGGGTACAAATGCCATGTTGATGCCAGAGGTCAGAGGAGAATGGCCAGACTGGTTCCAGCTGATAGAAAGGCAACAGAACTCAAATAAGCACTTGTTCCAACTGAAGTCTGCAGAAGAGCATCTCTGAATGCACAACACATCCAACCTGGAAGCAGATGGGCTCCAGCAGCAGAAGACCACACCGGGTGCCGCTCCTGTCAGCTAAGAACAGGAAACTGAGGCTACAATTCACACAGACTCACCAACATTGGACAATAGAAGATGGAGAAATGTTGCCTTTTCTGATGAGTCTCCATTTCTGCTCCCAGATTCAGATGTAGGCTCAGAGTTTGGTGTCAACAACATGAAAGCATGGATCCATCCTGCTTTGTATCAACGGTTCAGGTTGGTGGTGGTGGTGTAATGGTGTGGGAGGGATCTTCTTGGCCCACTTTGGGCCCCTTAGTACCAACGTGGCAGGTTTAACCACCACAGCCTACCTGAGTATTGTTGCTGACCATGTCCATCCCTTTATGACCACAGTGTAGCATCCTCTGATGCTGCTTCCAGCAGGAGAACGCGCCATGTCATAAAGATGACATCATCCAGCAGGAGAACGCGCCATGTCATAAAGATGACATCATCCAGCAGGAGAACGCGCCATGTCATAAAGAGGGAAGAGGGGATAATTCTCGGCTTATCTCCTTAATAATCTTAATTCATCCATATCAATTATCCCCTCCCCAGCAAAACCCCCTTAATAATCTTCCTCCGAAAGACCCTCTCTTATAAAGATGACATCTCCAGCAGGAGAACTGCCATGCATAAAGATGACATCATCCAGCAGGAGAACGCGCCATGTCATAAAGAGAATCATCTCAGACTGGTTTCTGGAACATGAGAATGAGTTCATTGTAATCAAAATGTTCTCCACAGTCACCAGATCTCAGTCCAACAGAGCAGCTTTGGGGGGGTTTTTTTATTTTTTGTTTTTTTTTTTTTTTTTTTTTTTTTTTTTTTATTTTTTTTTTTTTTTTTAGATGTGGTGGAACGGGAGGTTTTCATCATGAATGTGGTGGAACGGGAGGTTCTCATCATGGATGTGGTGGAACGGGAGCTTCTCATCATGAATGTGGTGGAACGGGAGGTTCTCATCATGGATGTGGTGGAACGGGAGCTTCTCATCATGGATGTGGTGGAACGGGAGGTTCTCATCATGGATGTGGTGGAACGGGAGGTTCTCATCACGGATGTGGTGGAACGGGAGGTTCTCATCATGGATGTGGTGGAACGGGAGGTTCTCATCATGGATCTGGTGGAACGGGACCTTCTCATCATGGATCTGGTGGAACGGGAGGTTCTCATCATGGATGTGGTGGAACGGGAGGTTCTCATCATGGATGTGGTGGAACGGGAGGTTCTCATCATGGATGTGGTGGAACGGGAGGTTCTCATCATGGATGTGGTGGAACGGGAGGTTCTCATCATGAATGTGGTGGAACGGGAGCTTCTCATCACGGATGTGGTGGAACGGGAGGTTCTCATCATGATGCTGTCATGTCAATATGGAGAAAATCTCTGAGGAACGTTTCCAGAACCTTGTTGCATCTATGCCACCAGAATAATCCGTGTATCATTCGTTCTTTCTATTTTTAATCCTAAATCAAAAATCCAAAAAATGAAATCGTGGTGAAACTATTTTGTTTTTTGTTTTTAATTATAACACAAAAAAGAAAAATGGCATGTTTTTTTATATTTTGATTTTAGAATCAGATCAAAAATACAGAATGGAATAACGGGACACAAGACTAAATTCGATTTTAATATTTTATTGTTCGGGGGTTTGGTGACCCGGAAACGAAACGGCTTTGCGCACGGTAGTTGTACTGGTTTACCCTATTACCATGGTGGCAGCTCACCCAAACGTTTCTTTGTGAAAATGTATACCTGGAAAATCCTGCTTATTTTTTCGGTAGTCATGTCCTCTTCCTTTAGGGCAGAGTCCTAAAGGGGTCCCTGGTCCTCAGGTCCTCAGGGACCCCTGTCCAATGGCGCGGGAAGGGGGGAGCTGTGGGTCTCTACTGTAAGTCGATTAGTCTCAACGTGTGGTTACCAAGCAAAGATCAGACCATTCTGCAGTAGGAGGGACTGAATGTTTGATTTTTACACAATATTCATTTGTTCTTTAAATATTTCATGTTACAGATCTGTTAGCAGCAGAATAATTTTGTTACCATCAGTGCGGTATAAGGCAAAATGCGCCGGGCAGGCGGGTTTATACCGCAGTCTGCCGGTGAGTCGCGCGCGCTGACCATTCAGCCAAAGAGACGTCTCCAGAGACATGATGAAGGACCCTCAACTGTCACATCATCATCATCATTGTAGCTTCTTCCACTGATTTACTAACCTGATTTACATCATCTGGGTGCGTTCAACAAGTACACGCGGGGGCGTTCCCTTTCCTCACGCACTCCATCTGAGTAAGGCGACAGTTATAGGTGATTTCGTCTGGTTAGAGAATAATAGGAGCCAATCACTAATCGCGGGTGGGACTTTTGAAGGATGGGCGGCGTTTTGGCCGGATGTGATGTAGAAGCACAGGCGACAGCAGTGTAGTCAGTCAGTTATTTCAGACAACAACAATCATGGCGGCTTGCCGTAGGAATCAGAGCGACGAAATTGATTTGGCTATTTCCACTGTTTTGTCAAATCTTCCAAATATATCTTCCTTGAAAGACGAACAGAGGACGGCTTTGAATGCGTTCGTTGGTGGTGATGATGTGCCGCCGCCGCCATGTTGTTTGACTGAAGCTTTTTGAGCTTGATAACATGTTTTGATAACTCGATCCTCTATGCGTGGTGGCTCTGGTGTCGCTCTGAGTTGCGTCACGGGTTGCGTCATTCGGTTCAACGTGAGTGGCTGAAGTAGCGTGTCAGTCAAGATGACGGACAGATCTTCTATCCAATCACATGCAAGAGTTTTAGAAAAAAAAGACTAATTTGAAATGACATCGGGTTAACTCCCTCCCCAGATGGTATTGCAAATACCAGGTGGCGGGAGTCAGGTTACTGATTTACAATATCAGTCTGTCAAGGTGGAAACAGTCTGACAGACATGAACACGCGTCTACCCCCGTGCGTAATGCTCCAGATGCGCTGGCGCTGCTGGAGGATTATTCAGATTACCTCAGGAAAGAACGCGTTTTTGAGAACCATAATGTCCTGAATCATGAACCTGCGACCCCCTGAGGACCAGGGTTGGGAAACCCTGCTTTAAGGCGGATTTCCACCGGCTGCGGTGCGGTGTAGTTCCGACCTCTACAGAGCAGCAGCTCCCACCGCAACCGTGTCAGACACGGCGCGCCTGCGACTGCAGTTCGTGCTACCACCAGATAAATCTGATAAATCACATTTGCAGGATCACATGATAATGATCAGGGGGGCTGGATAAATGTCCAGTGGTGTGTGCGCGCAATAAATGTCCTACATAAAGTCACTTTTCCCTTCATTGTCCAACTTAAACCAGCTGACGCGTTTCATTCATAATATATGATCATTTATTGTCGGCTACAGCTTCACATCTTTACATTTTTAATAATTTACTTACCATGCATAATCTATCCCAATAATTGATCATGCCATCACTTTCTTCTTTGCTGAATACTCAGTCTTTATAATCCAGTTTGAATGTAGGCTTATTACATTTCTAACGAATAGGCTATAGTGCAAACCTGCACAGTCCGTTACGTGCGCAAATAATTTTTTAATAAGGTTAGTCTCAACTTTAAAAAGCTTCGCTTACCCGATGCCACCGTTACAGGAAGAGTTAAAATCCTGAGTGCAATCTCACAGTTCCTTCAATCTGTGTGAGCTAACAAATTATTTTCAAATCACACATCAAAGTTGGAGATCTTGATTAGTCTTTTTCCTATATGTAAATCCACCGTGATTGTATTTTTTTAGTTGTTTTATGTGACCAACACAGAAAGACGAAAATCGAATGTGATTAATGTATTTATTAAAAAGAAAAAAAGCACACAGACAGCAGTAGCTAATGCGGGTGCGAGGTCCATGTGCAGGTCGCACAGTCCATGCTTGACTTCTAACTCTCCATGGCTGATAGGACTTGAGGCTCCCAGCTGCTGGTCAGATTGCGGATGGCTGGAATGTTTGCTAACGCCTTACAAAACTTCTGGGTCACCAAACCCCCGAACAATAAAATATTAAAATCGAATTTAGTCTTGTGTCCCGTTATTCCATTCTGTATTTTTGATCTGATTCTAAAATCAAAATATAAAAAAACATGCCATTTTTCTTTTTTGTGTTATAATTAAAAACAAAAAACAAAATAGTTTCACCACGATTTCATTTTTTGATTTTTGATTTAGGATTAAAAATAGAAAGAACGAACCATACACGGATTCACCAGGGATGAAGGCAGTTCTGCAGGTGAAAGCGGTCCAACCCGGTCCCAGCAAGGTGTTCCTAATAACGTGGCCGGTGAGCGTATTTGGGTCATGCAGTCCTGCCTTTGACAGAAGAGTTTTGGGATGCAGTGACATCTAGAGACCAAATTCCAGACTGCGCCAGCTGTAAAAACTAGGGACCATGACGACGTAATGGTGGATTACTGTTCCACACTATGACGTCTGCAGCTGTGCTCATTTTAAAGCATCAGAAAACAACTTTGGAAACTCTTTTAAAACTGTTGTTGATGTCTGTTTTTTATTTAATCTTGCAGTTCCGCTGCTGCGCTGCTCTCCTTCTGCACCGGCTGTGAACTGTGGCGTGCGTGAAGCGTGATTAACCAGAGCTGCAGCCCTGCTTACCTGTGCAGGTAAATATCCCCCTGATGTGGGGCTGGATCCAGCTCAGCAGTCTGAAACCTCCGCCTCCGGCCTGGGAGCAGCTTCTCTGCCCGGATACGGCTCTGGATCTGGATCCGGTCTCTGCGCGGACTCGTGTAAAGTCCAGCCTGGACTAAACTGTTTGATCAGAGAAGTCATGAGGTCAGCAGCAGACAGCACGTGCCCGCTGTCCGCGCGGACATGTCCGCTCTGGAGTTTCCAGGTGAAGAAGACGATGCCAGACTGCTGTTGTTTTGTTTATGTAAACTGATGCTTGGCTGATAAACAAATGTTGTTATGACAATTCACATTTCTGTGACAGCAGACGTGCACGTGCAGCGTCTCTGGGTGACGGAACAAACCAGGAAGTTTGGGGGTTTCTGATCTGACGTACGCTCACGTGATCGGGCGCTCAGATCAGACCAGAGCTTTTCATGCTCCCAGAGTTGCGACATCCGTTGAGTCGGCTGTGAGAGCGGTCACGTGACTCACCCAGAGCCATAGATATGAGCACGAGGAACGGTTTGAAGTTTTAGAAACATTTAGTGTCAGAGCCTTGATGTTAAAATGAAATGTTCTGAAAGGAGACATGGATGAGTTATTCTAAACTACCTGAATAACGTGGAATATTATTTATTTATCTAGACTTGCCAGAAATACAAACCTGATATAGACCCTGTGAAAAACTAAATGATTACAGCTGGAAGCTAAAATCAGTTCACATTTATCTGACGCCGTGCTGGATGATGATTCTGTTGTTACGTTACATTCAACCTGATTTTTATGTGTTGAAACTTGTAGTTTATACTACAACAAAAAATGAATAGGTAAAGGTTTGATGTGTTTGGTTTTGGTGGTATTTATTACGAGTTTTGTTCTGGTTTATGATTTAGCTTATTTCTTTATTCATTATATTTGTGCTCCACTACCACATACGTATATGTGGGGGGGGGGGGGGTTCCTTTCTGAAAGACATTTCTGTACCTTCATGGTCCATTTTTGTACCTTATCAAGCTGTATGAGTTAATAAAGTACAATTAAACCAATTAAAGATGATGAATAAAAGTCAATAAAATAGAGATTATGACAACAATCAAAGATGCTAATAATAAATGAATAATTATTATAGAAATATTAGGCCACACACATATATAATTATACATATAATTATTACTATAATTATTATGAAAATCATAATATAATAACTATAATTATACTACTGTTTAGAAGTACTGCTATTTATAGTTATTGTACAAGCTACACACATGTTTCAATGCTGCAGGTACCCTTAGGGTTGGAATGGTACAAATGTGTACTTTATATTACTTTGGACCCTTTTTTCATAGTATTTTTCATTTGTAAAAAAATGTACGTACAGGTACAGAAATGTTCCTGTCTCGTACCTCTGTTTCTGAGTGTGTATCCTGTTCTCTCTTTATTAAGACCATTTGGGGTCAATATTTAGGAAACGTGAGATCTCCTACCATTGCTATGCAGATGATCTTCAATTTTATGTCCCCCTTAAATCAAAAGATGCTTCTGTTTCTGGGTTGCTTAATTGTCTCAAGGACCTCAAAGCCTGGATGGCAATTAACTTCCCTCCATCTGAACAAAAAACTGAAGTAATTATTTTTGGAGATAAGCTGCCAAATGATGCAGCTGCATTTTGGGATCTGTGGCCTCTTTCCCTCGTCTCTCTGTTAAAAGCCTGGGGGGTGATCATAGATGATTCCTTGAAGCTCGATAAACAAGTCAGCTCAGTGGTCAAGAGTGTCTTCTTCCACCTACGGGTCCTCGGGAAGGTCAAACCATATCTGCCCAAAAATGACTGAGAAGGTGGTTCATTTGCTTATTATGTCTTGTCTTGACTATTGTAATTCACAGAAAGTCATCCCTCCTCCGTCTCCAGCTTGCTCAGAATGCAGCTGCCCGTTTGATGACTGGGAAGAGGCTTTCTGACCACATCACTCCCGTCCTCGCTGAGCTTCACTGGCTTCCCGTCAGCTTTGGGGTCCAGTTTAAAATGTTATTACTGCCTTATAAGGCTCTGAATGGGTTAGCTCCTCCATATATGGCAGAGCTTTTGATCAGGCATCTCTGAGGTCCTCTTCTCAGTTGCTTTTGGAGGTTCCTGGAACCAGATGTGTCTCTCGAGGCGATAGAGCTTCTCGGTGATGTGCCGCTACATATTAAAGGTGCCCAGTCTGCCCAAGCTTTTAAAACTTTACTGAAAACATATTTCTTTGCTCTAGCTTCTAATTTCTAGTTCAGGTGTCTTTCATACTTTGTACTTTTTATTCTTTTAAGTATTTATTTGGTCTCGAGTTTTTATCTTCTAATTTGGTCTTATTTTTACTCATTGTGATCATTCTATGAATTCTAAGTACTCCAGTGTTTGTGCGTCCTTGTGTGTATTTGTGTGTTTTCTACACATATGACCACAGAGTATGTGTGAATGTGTAAGTATGCTTCATGTTAATGTGCTTACATCAGTGTTTGTGTGTTTCTTTATCTATTTGGGTATTATTGTATCTCTGTAAAGCGCTTTGTGTGACCACGGCCGTTGTAAGCCTGCTTTACAAATAAACCTGAACTTGAACTTAAACTGAACCCTTAACAGCTCCACGTCTTACATGTGGACCAAAAACCAAAAGAGCAGCAGGGTCCTCGTTTAACTTAAAAAGAAAATAACTTAAGATCAATCAAATGGCTCTTACAACTATTATTGAGAAAATAAAACAAACAAAACAAAAAGTCTCTTAAAACTATTATTGGGAATATAGACTTGTCCACTCACACCCATTTTCAGTCCAAAATGGCGGACACGTGTTTCCAAGAACACAGCAGAGTTTCGCCTCTTGGTATCACGCGTCACAACTGTATTTGATCGAAGGCTCTGCTCCTGGGCGAACGGCGCGGACATGCGCAGACGGTGTTTTCTGTGACAGCAGCTGATAGGTGGGTCTCCTGTTGACAAACGGCGCCTCTTCGTGGCGCAGCCGACCAGAATGAAGTATTTATTTTAGCATTAATGTGCAATCAGTGACAGTTTTAACAGAGGCAGACAGGGACGGAGTCGCGCGCAGCTCTGACTACATGTGGCATTAATCTGACAGTAATCATGGAGCCGCGGGGCTGAGGCCCCCCGCCCGGATGCAGCAGGACCATGGACCGACGGCACCGGAGCTAAAACGCCGACTCATCTGCTGAACCAGCTGCGGCCGGCCTCGCGTCATCTGCCGCGGGAACCATGAGCTCCGTGGCGGCGACGCCGTCCAGCGAGCTCCAGGCTCTGCAGGGCTGCGGGGGTCCGCGGAGGAGGCTGCAGAGGCTGCTGGGGGTCCCCGGCCACGGCCCCCACCGCGGCAACGACCTGCTGCTCCTGCGGCCGCCTGCAGACGGGGGGAGCAGGAACCAGCATGTGGTGTTCTTCCACGGAGACATCCAGGTGAGAGCGGGTTACAGGTGAGCTCGCTACAGGGAGGGTGTCCTCATGTTGGCGCTATTGTGCGCATGTTTTCTGCGTCTTTTGAGACTTCACACGTCCTGTTTATTGCATGTAGGTTTATGTGGTTCTGTCAGGGACATAAAGCTGCGACCAGCAGGTTCAATGTCCCCCAGCTTTATTGTTTTCCTCAGTGGTAACCGTGGTAACCAGCCAGATAGCAGCGCTGGTTCTGCAACTCTGCAAAACCTGCAGAGGTGGAGCAAAACCTGCTCAGCTTAATGATCAGCAGTCCGGACAGGGCAGGACAGAGCGGAGACTCCTGTCCTTACACGAGGAAACGATGATTTCCATCTCCATCACAGGTCCAGCTGACTGCAACATCATGTGCAAGCATGGACTGCAGATGCTGCAGTTTCAGCGTCTCTGCGTCACGTGCATTGCACTGGCAAATATCACCATGACCGTAAACTTTCTACCTGCCAGGAGGGATGAGACAGAGATGAAGACATTTAGTTCAAACCAATGCTCATTTATATGGTACTTTCCTATCTATGTGGATACTGACACTGATACTTTTGGTCCCTTCACAGTTTGCATTAACATCTTGAATGCAATGATATTAGATGCAAGTAAAACTTGAGAACAGAAGTAGGCCTACTGTAAAGAAATACTTTTAAAACAATGATGAACTATATTGATGAGTAAATGAAACAAAAATGAGATTAAAAACTTCTTTACTTATCAAATAACTTACAGTTTAAGATTATTTACATTTATTTAGTGGAAAAAGTTCAAATATAAAACTTAAAAGTAATATAATACATTTACCAAAACTATCATCATCACTAACAGTAGCAGCATCATCATGACAGCTGACACAGAAGCTAGAATCTGATAGGCTACCACCATCATGTGATACAGAAGCTAGAATCTGATAGGCTACCACCATCATGTGGTACAGAAGCTAGAATCTGATAGGCTACCACCATCATGTGACACAGAAGCTAGAATCTGATAGGCTACCACCATCATGTGACACAGAAGCTAGAATCTGATAGGCTACCACCATCATGTGATATAGAAGCTAGAATCTGATAGGCCACCACCATCGTGTGATACAGAAGCTAGAATCTGATAGGCTACCACCATCATGTGATACAGAAGCTAGAATCTGATAGGCTACCACCATCATGTGACACAGAAGCTAGAATCTGATAGGCTACCACCATCATGTGATACAGAAGCTAGAATCTGATAGGCTACCACCATCATGTGATATAGAAGCTAGAATCTGATAGGCCACCACCATCGTGTGATACAGAAGCTAGAATCTGATAGGCTACCACCATCATGTGATACAGAACCTAGAATCTGATAGGCTACCACCATCATGTGATACAGAAGCTAGAATCTGATAGGCTACCACCATCATGAGACACAGAAGCTAGAATCTGATAGGCTACCACCATCATGTGACACAGAAGCTAGAATCTGATAGGCCACCACCATCATGTGATACAGAAGCTAGAATCTGATAGGCTACCACCATCATGTGGTACAGAAGCTAGAATCTGATAGGCTACCACCATCATGTGATACAGAAGCTAGAATCTGATAGGCCACCACCATCATGTGATACGGAAGCTAGAATCTGATAGGCTACCACCATCATGTGACACAGAAGCTAGAATCTGATAGGCTACCACCATCATGTGATACAGAAGCTAGAATCTGATAGGCTACCACCATCATGTGATACAGAAGCTAGAATCTGATAGGCTACCACCATTTCATCATTATTGTCTGAAACTCTCAGCAGTTGAAATAACTTGTATGTCTTGTAACTGTAACTGTGGCATCTCCATAGTCAAAAAGTATAGAATCCGATATTTTGTCTGGCTGGTATGAAGGTATTGACTGCAGGGTATCAATATGCACATCCTTTATTTAAAGTCTGCTTTGAACCTGGGACGGAAGAGTTCTGCGTAAACACTGAGGGAATCATGTGGGCCAGTCCGCCTTCAGGAGCCAGCATCTCACTGACTGGTCTGACTGGTCTGACTGGTGTACTCCCAGAGCCCAGTGGATGATGACTGGAATTGCATTGCTGCAAAGTTGCCTGTTGAGTTGCCGCATGCTGCAGGAAGAGCTGTGCTAGAAACGTACCGCTCCAGTCTGCATGGGAACGGGAGTTGTGCTGGGGTGCATCAGTTGGTGATGCGGTGCTTTCTCTGCCCTAAGTTTCTTGCAGCTTTTCTATTTGTTATCCTGTTAGGATCCCTGAGGGGAAATTAGGGCTCTGCATGTCACCATCTCTGTACAGTTGAACCAGAGAGCAGTGAGCTGCTACTTAAAGCACAGGGGAGCAGTTGGTGGGGGGTTAGGACCTTGCTCAGGGGTCCACAGTGGTTTCTAGTTTCCATTTTGTCTTCGTCCTCGTCTGCAGCTCATTAGGCAGCTTTGCAGGCCAGTGTGAACATTCCCACAGCGTTGTGGCATTTCCCAGGAGACCCTGGTCTGCTCAGGCTGCTGTGACGCTGATGTTGCATGTAAATAAAATGAATGAGGTCATTGTGTTCAGTCTGACAGCTCTGAGGAGACTGACCCCTTCATCAGTCTGATCCAAAGATGCAGAGATCTGTGGTAACTAGCAACAAGAAATGCTAAATGGAACCAAAATCTTCTGGATCTTCCTCAGCTGGAGTAAATGGTTGTTTTTATTCACGCTATGTAAAATGTGTGTGTGTGTGTGTGTGTGTGTGGTGCACATGCAGAACTTCCAGGAGGAGATGGCCCTGCAGCCGGAGGGAGCCCAGTGGTTGTCCTGGAGTCTGGAGCAGGTGGCGCTCATCCTCGGCTCTCGTTTCCCCGACAGTCACGTCTGGGTGGTCAGAGCCTCTCGCATGTATCTGCACAAGTTCAGCTGCTACCACAACTTTGTGGAGAGCAACATGTTTGGGGCCCCGGAGCACAGCCCGTACTCCAGCAGCTTCGGAGCATTTCACCACCTCAGGTTTGTTCCGTCATCTGCTTTACGTTCAGGTATGATATAATATACACATATATCTATATATTTATATACACATATGTACACTATACCGCCGAAAGTATTGTCTCACCTGCCTTGACTCTAGGGTCGGGCATCAACAATCGAGTATCGATGGGAACCGGGTCTAACTGTCCGATTCTCCCAGAATCGTTTAAATTTGTAAATTTCAATTGCTATTTATGCCCGGTCCGCCACATACCATAGAATGCGCCGGAACTGGAACGTGTGTTAGTACCGAGTTTCTGGTACACCCATTGTTGCCAACTGTGTCGCTATATTTAGCGGCTTTTCAGACCCCTCTAGCGATTTATTTTCCAAAAGAGCCTAGCGACAAACCTAGCGAGTTTTCCTGGTGATCATGGTAACAGATAAAGTTTCTATGGCTCCACCCGTTCATCAGGTGCTGCCGAGCTGCTGGGAGATGACCACGCCTCCTCATCTACATTATTTCCCATGATGCCTTGTGGCACAACTGGGTCTTCTTTGCACCTTGACTCAGATGGCTGTTTCTCAATCTGCGTACTTGTGCGTACTTGTGCGTACTTGTGCGTACTTGCGTGCTCGTGGACTCGTGAAACGTCATCACCTGCGGTCCAAGTCATGTTCCATTAAAAAGTTCGCTTCTCGGAAAATCCCCGGATGAAAACTTCCTCCGCCCATTTTACCCAGCATGCATCAGAGGAGGCTCGTGCGTACTTGGCCAGATGTAAATCCCAGCATGCACCTGCACACGCGCACCCTCCTCCGCCTCCAACAGCCAAACCTGAGCGATCATTTCCATTCTTTACTGTTCTTGGCCTTTTATCTGGAGCTCTTCCTCCCCCTCTTCCTCCCGCTTTTCTCTCACAGCTGTTTTTGATCATATAATTATGACCTGATTACCCGTTTGCATTAATGTGCTTATGCATTGTAAATAAATATAATGTACACGTTGGGAAAAAAAAACAAAAAACTTCCACTTAGTATAATTGTTTTGGATCAGTTATTTTATTTGTTTTTATTGGTTTCAGTACCATTACTACATCTCCACAACAATCAATAACAAACAGCTGTAGAATAATACAATATCATTTTCATGTTGACAGGCAGCCCTGTTCACTGCTGCACACCGTTGGTGGTGATGTCACAAGTTTGCGTTGTCTCAATCCGTCAAGTATGCAGAGTCCGTGCTTGTGAAGTTGACAAGTGCAGACTTCCAGTACGTACCCACAAGTCTGTACTCACAAGTACACAAGTATGTAGTACGCAAACTAGGAATTGAGAAACGGCCAGATGTGTGTCACCCCTTCAGTAGCCTTGTGAATGAACATTGTAGCATGACAAACGACTAATATTCAGAGTGCCATCATACGGCATGAAAATGATTGTCTGGTGCGGTGACATCATTTACGACCGCTGGTGTTTTTTGGGTCAGCCAATAGTGACTTCTCTCCCTGAAGAGTTGGCAGCAGTGGGTACACCCGATTACGCTGATGCACGTGGCACCGCTCGGCAACTTTGTTGTTAAAGGAACAGTCCACCCACAGAATGATGTAACTTTATCTTCCACCCCCTTCATGCTGAGAAAGACTCTGCAGCACTTTTTTAATATTTCAAATGCAGCCGGAGATCAAGACGACTTCTCGTTTCCCCCGACTTTCATATAATGGAGTTCACCGGGAGTTGCCCGGTTTAACAGTTGGTTAATGTTCTTAAAATAGTGAACTTTAACCAGGTCTGTTCAAGTATGGCCAGGGATCATTTTATTTCTTTTTCTACTTTTTTTTTTAGTTGAAATGCAATTAAATGCCTTTGGTAAGAACATAAATAGAGCTGGGGTAAACAATATTAATGTACGTGTCTGTTATTTGATTTAGTCCGCAAAAAAAGTCAATTTTATTTTATTTTTTTAAGCCTGCTATTCCCTGTGCCATTTCTCCATAACATAGCTTAATTTATTGACATGAATATTAGGACTTCTCTGCATGTGTGCATTACTTGGGTTGTTGCCGACATCTGGTGAAACTTTCACATCAACAGCTCTACCAGAAATATATTTTCTGAGAAAATGTTGATGTGTTTTAATACTTTTCCCCAATAAAATACAAAAGCTCGGTATATTTAGCTTTTGGTTAAAATTTCAGGAAAATGTAAATATGTTCGTTCCTCACTGATACATGTTGGACATTTAACTGGAATTATTTTGAGGTCGTTCCTCCATCTCAAGCTATTTTACAACCATGGTGGGTACACCACAACATAAAGACAACGTCTCAATAACTCGTCGTGTGTTCGGTGTTGTCGTGGTCTGATGACATCTAAATGTGAACAGGATGATGAAGAGGATGTTTAGAAACACGACTTCATTAAACCAGAACGTTTAGAGGTCAAGTCACGGTTGAGACACTACTTTTGGATTTTTTTTTCTGTTAAAGCATCTTTTTTGAGAAGAATATGATGTGTAATAAATATTTAACCACTGAACGATGAAAAGTTTAGAGAAAGTCTGATTCAGTTCACCTGGAAAGGTTGGAGTAGATTTTAGCTTCATTCTGACATCGTTCAAAAAACCAACATAATTGTATACAGATGTGTAGTCTGGGTTGAGGGCAGAGACGTGATCCTTGGATTTGTGAACATGAGTTTATTATAAAAGGGACAGTACACATTAAAGTAGATCAGGTTATAGTGAAGCCAACTTCCATCCATGCAGACGCACAGCTTGAATTCAGTGATCATAAATAATTCCCTGCAGGTTTCAGACTAGTGGGAGTGATTTGCAGATGGTCTGATATTGGGCCAATCACTAGAGGGAGCTCCAACACCAGCAGGGGTGTGCATGCATCAGGGGCGCTCACGTCCGGTCCTCCAGAGCTACGATGCTGCAGACCTTCTCCAACACACCTGACTCGAACGACTGATCGTTACTTCTGCAGAGCTGGACGACGTCCATTTGATCCATGTGTGTTGGAGGGGGTATGTTGTTCTGCAGGATAGTAGCTGTCGAGGACTGGACATGGCCCCCCCTGCGTGTTGGAGAGTATAAGCAGGCCCGTGAGTGCCGAACATGTTCTGAATGTTGGACGTGTCCACGTGTGAGTCTGAAGAGTGTCTCTGACTGCAGGGCGCTGCTTAGCAACGGCATGGAGCGAGCCCGGCTGCCGGCCCCCCTCCAGCCTCTGGGAGGCACTGATAGCACCCCCCCAGGCTTCTCCCTGACCCTGGTGGGCTTCAGCAAAGGCTGCGTGGTCCTGAACCAGCTGGTGTACGAGCTGCCCGGGGCCCGCGCAGACCCCCACATGTCCGCCTTCGTCAAAAGTATCTCCGACATGTTCTGGCTGGACGGGGGCCATCCAGGGGGCAGCGAGACCTGGGTGACGGATAAGCAGGTGCTGAAGGAGCTGGCCACCAGTGGGGTGTCCATCCACGCCCACGTGACCCCGTACGAGGTCTGCGACCCCATGCGGGCCTGGGTGGGCCGCGAGCACGCACACTTCATCAAGACTCTGGAGGAGTTCGGGGCCTGTCCCAGTAAGAAGCTGCACTTCCAGGAGGAGCCCCCCTCCATCGAGAACCACTTCAGGGTCATCCAGGAGTTCTGAGAGGGTGGAGCGTGTGATTGGCTGGTTCCTGGCCAGGTTGTCATGACGACATGTACCTGGAAACAGGTGCAAGCATGACAGCAGGTGCCGGGGGGGGGGGCTTCTGTTAGACATGTGAATGTTGGAACGTCCGAACCGGACCCGGCTCAGAGGTCCATCTCTGAGCAGACCCCCACGGAGGACCCAGTCTTCGTGTCTGCAGAGCAGGATGTTTGCTGTGGCTGCCAGCAGGGATGGGCGATTAAAAATGGATCACGATATTTTATGTTTTATTATCACGGTAACTATAAAAAATATCAGCCTCATTATCTGTATTATAAATCTCACCACATTCTGTGTTGAGAGCCCTAAAATAATAACAGAAGGCACTAATCTACATCAGCTAAGTTCCAGTCGTACACCGGTACTGCAGAACTGTGGTGACAAACAAACGTGTATGCAATATGAGAACAAATTTAACATTCATCTAAATGGTGCAAACAGCAAAATTAACTATATATATTAGTAACTGTAAATAAATGATAAAATGAATTAATCATTTTTATCCTGAGATGACAAATTATTACCATATACGACATTATATCGCACACGATAACATATCACCCATCCCTAACCGGCAGCATCAGCAGTCCCGCCTCAGGCTCCGCTGGTTATCCAGTCCCGGTCCCTTCAAGCAGGAGCAGACTCAGATATTTGAGCTGGACTGGGGTGAGAAGGTCCTGGATCCTGATCTGGAGCCACATCGGTGCCTACATTCACACTGCAGGTCATAACGCTCCAATCCAAATTCTCCTGTGTTGGTTATACGTCTACTAAAGTTAGATGGCACGAGTCTGAGTGGTGAAACAGGACGGCGTATGGATGGAGCTGGGATATGTGTAACAGCAGTCCAGATCACCGCTGCAGGTCTGAGTGTGTCCCAAGTTTTCCTGATTATAATCACATTTCTCTGACCTATCGCAGAGGAGGGCCATGATTCTGCATCCACAACCGGACCACAGCAGGTACAGCAGTAGCTGCTCTACCTGCAGGTACAAGGACATATCTTTCCTTGTTATTTCAGTATATGGAGATCAGGTTACAAAACTTGAGTCCCTACCCCAGCTCCATAATGGCAGGTCTAAAAAAAAATATCAGATTTGTTGTTGAGAATGTCATAAAAACAACCAGATCGGGGTCACACACGGACAAAAATAGTCAGATTTGGGCCATTTCTACATGCAGTGTGAATGTAGCTCCAGTTCTGCCGTTTCCATGCAGCTGGATCAATGACTGAGGAGTCACGTAGTCGTCATGGAGGAAGAGCCTGATGATTGTTGCTCCACCTGATCCTCTGTAATTTCATCTTCATGAAAATACCAGAAACACTTCATGCATCACTAGGGTCGTGTCTTCAGAGCACCGTGTCATGTTTTCAGTTCACCGTCATGTTTTCAGAGCACCGCGTCATGTTTTCAGAGCACCGCATCATGTTTTCAGAGTGCACTGTCGTTTTCAGAGCGCCGCGTCATGTTTTCAGAGCACCGTGTCATGTTTTCAGTTCACCGTCATGTTTTCAGAGCACCGCGTCATGTTTTCAGTTCACCGTCATGTTTTCAGAGCACCGCGTCATGTTTTCAGAGTGCACCGTCATGTTTTCAGAGCACCGCATCATGTTTTCAGAGTGCACTGTCGTTTTCAGAGCGCCGCGTCATGTTTTCAGAGCGCCGCGTCATGTTTTCAGAGCACCGTGTCATGTTTTCAGTTCACCGTCATGTTTTCAGAGCACCGCGTCATATTTTCAGAGTGCACCGTCATGTTTTCAGAGGGCCGCATCATGTTTTCAGAGCACCGCGTCATGTTTTCAGAGCGCCACGACATGTTTTCAGAGAGCACCGCATCATGTTTTCAGAGTGCACTGTCGTTTTCAGAGCGCCGCGTCATGTTTTCAGAGGGCCGCATCATGTTTTCAGAGCACCGCGTCATGTTTTCAGAGCGCCACGACATGTTTTCAGAGAGCACCGCATCATGTTTTCAGAGTGCACCGTCGTTTTCAGAGCACCGCGTCATGTTTTCAGAGCGCCGCATCATGTTTTCAGAGTGCACCGTCATGTTTTCAGAGTGCACCGTCATGTTTTCAGAGTGCACCGTCATGTTTTCAGAGTGCACCGCATCATGTTTTCAGAGCACCGCGTCATGTTTTCAGAGCACCGCGTCATGTTTTCAGAGTGCACCGTCATGCTTTCAGAGTGCACCGCATCATGTTTTCAGAGTGCACCGTCGTTTTCAGAGCACCGCGTCATGTTTTCAGAGTGCACCGTCATGCTTTCAGAGTGCACCGTCATGCTTTCAGAGTGCACCGTCATGCTTTCAGAGTGCACCGCATCATGTTTTCAGAGCACTGCGTCATGTTTTCAGAGCACCGCGTCATGTTTTCAGAGTGCACCGTCATGTTTTCAGAGCACCGCGTCATGTTTTCAGAGTGCACCGTCATGTTTTCAGAGCGCCGCGTCATGTTTTCAGAGCGCCGCGTCATGTTTTCAGAGCGCCGCGTCATGTTTTCAGAGTGCACCGTCATGTTTTCAGAGCGCCACGTCATGTTTTCAGAGCGCCACGTCATGTTTTCAGAGCGCCGCGTCATGTTTTCAGAGCACCGCGTCATGTTTTCAGAGTGCACCGTCATGTTTTCAGAGCGCCGCGTCATGTTTTCAGAGCACCGCGTCATGTTTTCAGAGCACCGCGTCATGTTTTCAGAGCACCGCGTCATGTTTTCAGAGCACCGCGTCATATTTTCCGAGCACCGCGTCATGTTTTCAGAGTGCACCGTCATGTTTTCAGAGCGCCGCATCATGTTTTCAGAGCGCCGCGTCATATTTTCCGAGCACCGCGTCATGTTTTCAGAGTGCACCGTCATGTTTTCAGAGTGCACCGCATCATGTTTTCAAAGCGCCGCATCATGTTTTGAGAGCACCGCATCATGTTTTCAAAGCGCCGCATCATGTTTTCAGAGCGCCACGTCATGTTTTCAGAGCACCGCGTCATGTTTTCAGAGTGCACCGTCATGTTTTCAGAGCGCCACGTCATGTTTTCAGAGTGCACCGCGTCATGTTTTCAGAGCGCCACGTCATGTTTTCAGAGTGCACCGTCATGTCTTCAGAGCGCCATGTCATGTTTTTAGAGTGCACCGCATCATGTTTTCAGAGTGCACCGTCATGTTTTCAGAGTGCCGCGTCATGTTTTCAGAGCGCCACATCATGTTTTCAGAGCGCCACATCATGTTTTCAGAGCGCCACGTCATGTTTTCAGAGCGCCACATCATGTTTTCAGAGCGCCATGTCATGTTTTCAGAGTGCACCGCATCATGTTTTCAGAGCACTGCGTCATATTTTCAGAGCGCTACGTCATGTTTTCAGAGTGCACAGTCATGTTTTCAAAGCGCCGCATCATGTTTTCAGAGCGCCGTGTCATGTTTTCAGAGCGCCACGTCATGTTTTCAAAGCGCCGCATCATGTTTTTAGAGCGCCACGCCATGTTTTCAGAGTGCACCGTCATGTTTTCAGACCACCGTGTCATGTTTTTAAAGCGCCGCATCATGTTTTCAGAGTGCACCGTCATGTTTTCAGAGCACCGTGTCATGTTTTCAGAGCGCCACGTCATGTTTTCAAAGCGCCGCATCATGTTTTTAGAGCACCACATCATGTTTTCAAAGCGCCGCATCATGTTTTCAGAGCGCCGTCATGTTTTCAAAGCGCCACATCATGTTTTCAGAGCGCCGTGTCATGTTTTCAGAGTGCCGTGACGTTTTCAAAGTGCCAGATCATGTTTTCAGAGTGCACCGTCATGTTTTCAGAGCCCCACATCATGTTTTCAAAGCGCCGCATCATGTTTTGAGAGCGCTGTGTCATGTTTTCAGAGTGCTGCAACATGTTTTCAAAGCGCCGCATCATGTTTTCAGAGCGCCGTGTCATGTTTTCAGAGTGCACCGTCATGTTTTCAGAGCACCACATCATGTTTTCAAAGCGCCGCATCATGTTTTGAGAGCGCCGTGTCATGTTTTCAGAGCACCACATCATGTTTTCAAAGCGCCACATCATGTTTTCAGAGCGCCGTGTCATGTTTTCAGAGTGCCGCGACATGTTTTCAAAGCGCCGCATCATGTTTTCAGAGCGCCGTGTCATGTTTTCAGAGTGCCGTGACGTTTTCAAAGCGCCAGATCATGTTTTCAGAGTGCACCGTCATGTTTTCAGAGCACCACATCATGTTTTCAAAGCGCCGCATCATGTTTTCAGAGCGCCGTGTCATGTTTTCAGAGTGCCGCGACATGTTTTCAAAGCGCCACATCATGTTTTCAGAGCGCCGTGTCATGTTTTCAGAGCGCCGGGTCATGTTTTCAGAGTGCTGCACCATGTTTTCAGAGCACCGCATCATGTTTTCAGAGCGCCGGGTCATGTTTTCAGAGTGCCGCGACATGTTTTTAGAGCGCCGCATCATGTTTTCAGGGCGCCGTGTCATGTTTTCAGAGTGCCGCGACATGTTTTCAAAGCGCTGCATCATGTTTTCAGAGTGCCGCGACATGTTTTCAAAGCGCCGCATCATGTTTTCAGAGCACCGCGTCATGTGGCAAAGAGCCGCGTCAAGTATTCAGAACACAGCTCTGTCATCTCACGACCATGTCGGTCTGCCACCGTGATGCCGTCAGGACACCACCATGACATGGCGCTTTGAAAACATGTCACTGTGGCAGAGCACAGCATCATGGTGGCAGAGCGCTGCGTTATGGTTTTGCGTGGGTCTTGCTCCATTGGGTGGGTCTGGCAGCCGTGGGTGGGTCTTGCTCCATTGGGTGGGTCTGGCAGCCGTGGGTGGGTCTGGTTGCCGTGGGTGGGTCTGGTTGCCGTGGGTGGGTCTTGCTCCATTGGGTGGGTCTGGCAGCCGTGGGTGGGTCTTGCTCCATTGGGTGGGTCTGGCAGCCGTGGGTGGGTCTGGCAGCCGTGGGTCAACCGTGTGATTCCTCCTTCAGCTTGAACAGCATCTTTGCAGTAGTTTCGCGTTCTCTATTCAGACATCAATAGTGAAAAACGAAAGGTTTGATTTGACCTTGACAGTTTGGGGGAACTGCTGTCGCCTTCATCACTGGTGTCTGAATAGAGAACATGGAAGTACTTGTGGTTAGACATGATGAACATTTCTGAGCTAGCATCTTTGCACTTCACCGATGGCTGCTGCTTATCGCTGAGTTGAATGTAACTTCAGAAGCATTCCCGTGTGTTTACGCCGACGCTTGTCAGCTGGTCCGTACGGACACCATGCCTTCGTCCTGGTACCCGGCGATGTTAGTCGTGCAGCATCAGCAGAGTGGAAAATAAAACTCCAGCACATATTTTCTACAACCTTTAATGAGCTTTTCCAGTTTGCTGTGTGACATCTATTATTAGCCTGCATTTGATCAGTACAGATTATGTCTTTCATGTTTTCAAGTCAAATGTTATTAGAATGCTCAAACATTAAAAACAATAAAAATAAAGGCATGTCAGACATTTGTGTGCTTGTGCTTGGTTCCACATACAACACTTACAGCATCCTTCATGCTCAGACAGAGCGGATGGGAATGTTGATGGTAGGCTGAGCCCTCACAGGCTGGCTGCTAGGAAACACAGACTCTAGCTGGAGTCTGGTACCAGTCATGTTCCAGTCACAGAAACAAGCCCACCAGGTCCAGATCGGGAGTCTGGCACCAGTCATGTTCCAGTCACAGAAACAAGCCCACCAGGTCCAGATCGGGAGTCTGGCACCAGTCATGTTCCAGTCACAGAAACAAGCCCACCAGGTCCAGATCGGGAGTCTGGCACCAGTCATGTTCCAGTCACAGAAACAAGCCCACCAGGTCCAGATCGGGAGTCTGGCACCAGTCATGTTCCAGTCACAGAAACAAGCCCACCAGGTCCAGATCGGGAGTCTGGCACCAGTCATGTTCCAGTCACAGAAACGACTGCAGCGAGCAGCAGAAACAAGCCCACCAGGTCCAGATCGGGAGTCTGGTACCAGTCATGTTCCAGTCACAGAAACGACTGCAGCGAGCAGCAGAAACAAGCCCACCAGGTCCAGATCGGGAGTCTGGTACCAGTCATGTTCCAGTCACAGAAACGACTGCAGCGAGCAGCAGAAACAAGCCCACCAGGTCCAGATCGGGAGTCTGGCACCAGTCATGTTCCAGTCACAGAAACGACTGCAGCGAGCAGCAGAAACAAGCCCACCAGGTCCAGATCGGGAGTCTGGTACCAGTCATGTTCCAGTCACAGAAACGACTGCAGCGAGCAGCAGAAACAAGCCCACCAGGTCCAGATCGGGAGTCTGGCACCAGTCATGTTCCAGTCACAGAAACGACTGCAGCGAGCAGCAGAAACAAGCCCACCAGGTCCAGATCGGTCTGGACCAGTTTCAATGACATTCAAGCTTTGCTGGTACAGCAGCTAAACGCGTCCAGCCGAGGACACAGCGGCCGTCCTGACCCGTCTCACTGCAGCCGCATTCCTGTACTGGTTTCTCTCTCTGATCCTGGGGGGTGTTTTCACCTGTCCTTTCATATATGTGAGTGATGGAGGAAGGAATGTTCCACATAGCTCCAGTATTTATCCAGCAGGCAGCCCAGCAGCAGCCAGTGATAGGTATGGGGCAACTGGCCCCCACGTCATAGTTCACCCCAAAAACCTGCTTTTAGTCATACTACAGAGGAGACATGAACCAAAGTATCTACATCACCTGGAGATCGCTGGTTTTTTTGGTGTCAAATTTTGGGATGCTGGAAATCAAATCTCCGAGAAAAAAAGCAGGTTTTTAGGGTGAACTTAGACGCGGGGGCCAGTTGCCTCATACTTCCATTAGCTGGGCTGCTAGCTGCTGCTAGGCTGCCTGCTGGATAAATACTGGAGCTATCTGGAACATTCCTTTCTCCATCACTCACATGTATGAAAGGACAGATGAAAACACCCACCAGCTTCAATAAAAGAGAAAGTCCTCCTTAAAACCCGCGAGATGACAACTTTACAGTGTTCCAGTTTTCCAGGATGACAGCATCGGGATGACGGCACGGTCGTGGCTGGAGAAGCCGGGCTCCGGCACAAAGACCATTGTTCCCTGCTGGTAATAACACACACACACACACACACACATTGGCACCTCCACCAGAGGAGGAAAGTTGGACGGATCCGGGGAGGAAAAACTTTCCTTCAGTCCAGTCTTACTGATCTCGACCACGGTTCTGTCGCTGCTCCAACGTTCTCGTTGCCCTCATATCTACCAGGAGCAGCTGGGACGCGGAGCGCCACACTGTTCTCCTCCATCACACTCATCCACCTCCCTCCAGTCATTCACTCTCTTCCCTCCTACATGAACCCACCTGACTCGTCTTAGTCTCATCATCTGCTGACTTTCACGTTCCATCTAAAAAACACCCTCCTTCCATCCTCCACCCGTCCGTTTATTCCTCTCCCTGCAACCTTTAAGACACATGAGCTTGTTATTTACAAAAAACGATGAAGTCCAGCACATAAATAATTATAATTAGGCTATAAGAGCGACATTAAGAATATAAAATAAAGCCTAGCGTGAGCTGCACACCCTGAGATGAGAACCCTGACCCAGGAGGACCGCATGGCTCTGGTGAAGAGGAACTGAGGAAATCACGCAGGCGTGGCACTGAAGCAGCAGCAGGACGGCTGTTCTTCTCAGCACGAGTCACGCCACCACGGTTAAAGGACAACTTTCTGTTTTCAACCTGGACCTTATTTCTACCAGTTTATACGTGCATTTACTCACCGTTAAAGTTTCTGCATCACTTTGGGTCCTTGTGAAGATATTACACTGAGTCGCCCTTCGGTGACCGTCCAGTATCATGGTGGAAACGGGGCAGCCTCTATAGTAGACATTATCTGCAGTAAAACCGAACTTCATCAATACTTTAAGTAGAATGAAGGAACGAATGAGTACTATTGTCCTGAGAGTTCAGAGTTTCATGAATTGTGTTTTTGTTGGTGTCTGGGTAGCAGCTGCTCTTCTCAGCTGTACTACGGAAGCGCGCATCGGAGAACACCCTGATAACCAACGGAAAGCTAAATCTGGACTCACAGCACAATAGCACTCGTTCGTTCATTCTACTTAAAGTATTGGTGAAACAAACGAGTTTTACTGCAGATAATGTCTCATATAGAAGCTGCCCCGTCTCTGCCGTTTTACTGGATGAACACCGAAGGGCGACTCAGCGTAACATCTTCTGAAGGACTCAAAGTGATGCAGAAACTTCACCCGTGAGCAAATGCACGTATAAACTTCTAGAAATAAGGTCCAGGTTGAAGAAAAAGAAAGTTCTCCTGTAAGACTGAAGGTTGTTCTTCTCTGCGGCTGCAGAGTGATCCGGTCTAGATCCGGTCTACACGTTCACCCTCGGGTATGCAAGGAAGCAGCAGGCTGGTGCTGCGGGGGGAGGAATGCTGCGCTGTGCTTCCTCCCAGCAGACATGCTGGTCCTGACGGCCCTCTCCTGCGGAAGGATGGGAGGGGACATCGCATACTTAAGGCAAAGATTTAAGGAGTATTGCACAGATGCTAGCCTTCATCACGGGGACGGGAGCAACTTGATTCTACAGGAGAAGTTACTGTCTCAGGTTAAAGGCATTGTGAGTAGCTGCAGTCATCGGCTCGTCCGCGTGGCGGGAGCTGTCAGAGCCGGCAGGCGTGGTCATCAGGTTTCCTGAAGCTTAGACAGAAGCTGTGAGGAAGAGGAGGGTCCTAGAAGTCCCCGTCTCCAGCCGCCTCCTCGTCCAGCCGGGACCTTTTAGCATGAGAGTGGCTGGACTCCAGGAAGTTCTCCTTGTCCTCAAGGTCCTCCAGCGGGGGGGCCCACTTGGTGCCACAGCTCCTCTCGCGGACGGTGCGTGCGGCGGCGGGGTCCGGACTCAGGCAGGGGGGGGGCTGCCACAGCCAGGGGTGGCTCATGCACTCCGCGGCGCTGGGCCGGTCCCTGCAGTGAAAAACCAGGATCAGTACGCATCACAAAACCTTCACACACAACAGCTGATCCGGTCAGCGGAGCGAAACGAGCCGTGTTAGCCTGCACGCTTTCATCCGCATCCACGTTGATACACGAGTTTTCATCCTGAACGAAAGACTAATCCGACCAAACGCCATAACTACACCGTCCACCGTTGGCTGAGGAGCCTTTCTGTCAAGCAGCAACCTCCGGTGGCCGACAATGAGGCCAGCTGGAAAAAGTCATTTTTGAAGTTCTCCCTTCATCCGCTGGAGGCTGGAAAACAGAGCAAATCCCCCATAGACTAACAGCAGAGATAAACATGTTTACACAAGAGATAAACATGTTTACACATGAGATAAACATGTTTACAGCACAGATATACATGTTTACACCACAAATAAACATTACACTACAGACAAACACATTTACAGCAGGAATAAACAGGTTTACACATGAGATAAACATGTTTACACATGAGATAAACATGTTTACAGCACAGATATACATGTTTACACCACAAATAAACATTACACTACAGACAAACACGTTTACAGCAGGAATAAACAGGTTTACACATGAGATAAACATGTTTACACAAGGAATAAACATGTTTACACAACAGATAAACATGTTTACACATGAGATAAACATGTTTACACATGAGATAAACATGTTTACACAAGGAATAAACATGTTTACAGCAGAAATAAACATGTTTACTGCAGAAATAAACATGTTTACTGCAGGAATAAACATGTTTACACAAGAGATAAACATGTTTACTGCAGGAATAAACATGTTTACACAAGAGATAAACATGTTTACTGCAGGAATAAACATGTTTACACAAGAGATAAACATGTTTAAAGCAGGAATAAACATTTTCGCAGAGTTTACAGCAGAAATAAACATGTTTACACAAGAGATAAACATGTTTACACCACAGATTAACATGTTTACAGCAGAAATAAAATGGTTTACATAAGAGATAAACATGTTTACAGCAGGAATAAACGTAACAGCAGAAATAAACATGTTTACACATAAGATAAACATGTTTACACCACAGATAATCATGTTTACAGCAGAAATAAAATGGTTTACACAAGAGATAAACATGTTTACAGCAGGAATAAACATGTTTACAGCAGAAATAAACATTTTTACACATGAGATAAACATGTTTACACCACAGTTAAACATGTTTACAGCAGAAATAAAATGGTTTACACAAGAGATAAACATGTTTACAGCAGGAATAAACATATTTACAGCAGAAATAAACATGTTTACACAAGAGATAAACATGTTTACAACAGAAATAAACATGTTTACAGCAGGAATAAACATGTTTACACAAGAGAAACATGTTTACACCACAGATAAACATTTTTACAGCAGAAACAAACATGTTTACAGCAGAGATAAAGATGTTAAGAACAGGAATAAACATGTATACAGCAGAAATAAACATGTTTACACAAGAGATAAACTTGTTCTATCCCTGTTTAGAAGGTTCTACTATCCCTGTTTAGAAGGTTCTACTATCCCTGTTTAGAAGCTTCTACTATCCCTGTTTAGAAGGTTCTACTGTCCCTGTTTAGAAGGTTCTACTATCCCTGTTTAGAAGGTTCTACTAACCCTGTTTAGAAGGTTCTACTATCCCTGTTTAGAAGGTTCTACTATCCCTGTGTAGAAGGTTCTACTATCCCTGTTTAGAAGGTTCTACTATCCCTGTTTAGAAGGTTCTACTATCCCTGTTTAGAAGGTTCTACTATCCCTGTTTAGAAGGTTCTACTATCCCTGTTTAGAAGGTTCTACTATCCCTGTTTAGAAGGTTCTACTATCCCTGTTTAGGAGGTTCTACTATCCCTGTTTAGAAGCTTCTACTATCCCTGTTTAGAAGCTTCTACTATCCCTGTTTAGAAGGTTGTACTATCCCTGTTTAGAAGGTTTTACTGTCCCTGTTTAGAAGGTTCTTCTATCCCTGTTTAGAAAGTTCTGCTTTCAATGTTTAGAAGGTTCTACTGTCCCTGTTTAGAAGGTTCTACTATCCCTGTTTAGAAGGTTCTACTATCCCTGTTTAGAAGCTTTTACTATCCCTGTTTAGAAGTTTCTACTATCCCTGTTTAGAAGGTTCTACTGTCCCTGTTTAGAAGGTTTTACTGTCCCTGTTTAGAAGGTTCTTCTATCCCTGTTTAGAAAGTTCTGCTTTCAATGTTTAGAAGGTTCTACTGTCCCTGTTTAGAAGGTTCTACTATCCCTGTTTAGAAGGTTCTACTATCCCTGTTTAGAAGCTTTTACTATCCCTGTTTAGAAGTTTCTACTATCCCTGTTTAGAAGGTTCTACTATCCCTGTTTAGAAGGTTCTACTATCCCTGTTTAGAAGGTTCTACTATCCCTGTTTAGAAGGTTCTACTATCTCTGTTTAGAAGGTTCTACTATCCCTGTTTAGAAGGTTCTACTATCCCTGTTTAGAAGGTTCTACTATCTCTGTTTAGAAGGTTCTACTATCCCTGTTTAGAAGGTTCTACTATCCCTGTTTAGAAGGTTCTACTATCCCTGTTTAGAAGGTTCTTCTATCCCTGTTTAGAAGGTTCTACTATCCCTGTTTAGAAGGTTCTTCTATCCCTGTTTAGAAAGTTCTGCTATCCCTGTTTAGAAAGTTCTACTTTCCCTGTTTAGAAAGTTCTACTTTCCCTGTTTAGAAGGTTCTACTGTCCCTGTTTAGAAGGTTCTACTATCCCTGTTTAGAAGGTTCTACTATCTCTGTTTAGAAGGTTCTACTATCTCTGTTTAGAAGGTTCTACTATCCCTGTTTAGAAGGTTCTACTATCCCTGTTTAGAAAGTTCTGCTATCTCTGTTTAGAAGGTTTTACTATCCCTGTTTAGAAGGTTCTACTATCTCTGTTTAGAAGGTTCTACTATCCCTGTTTAGAAGGTTCTACTATCCCTGTTTAGAAGGTTCTTCTATCCCTGTTTAGAAGGTTCTACTATCCCTGTTTAGAAGGTTCTTCTATCCCTGTTTAGAAAGTTCTGCTATCCCTGTTTAGAAAGTTCTACTTTCCCTGTTTAGAAAGTTCTACTTTCCCTGTTTAGAAGGTTCTACTATCCCTGTTTAGAAGGTTCTACTATCCCTGTTTAGAAGGTTCTACTATCTCTGTTTAGAAGGTTTTACTATCCCTGTTTAGAAGGTTCTACTATCTCTGTTTAGAAGGTTCTACTATCTCTGTTTAGAAGGTTTTACTATCCCTGTTTAGAAGGTTCTACTATCCCTGTTTAGAAAGTTCTGCTATCTCTGTTTAGAAGGTTTTACTATCCCTGTTTAGAAGGTTCTACTATCTCTGTTTAGAAGGTTCTACTATCCCTGTTTAGAAGGTTCTACTATCCCTGTTTAGAAGGTTTTACTATCCCTGTTTAGAAGGTTCTACTATCTCTGTTTAGAAGCTTCTACTATCTCTGTTTAGAAGGTTCTACTGTCCCTGTCTAGAAGGTTCTACTATCCTTACCCTATCAGACTGAAAAACCTCCATAACATTGTATTCATCGAGGAAAGTTTTGAGTTGTGTATAAGCTATTTTCTCCAGGATTTTGGAGACAAATGGCAACTTGGAGATGGGCCTGAAATGAGTTAAACACTGTCAAGACCAGGCTTCTTCAGCAAAGGTTGTATGACTGCATGTTTGAGGCTTGTGGGGATGACACCAGAGGACAGGCTGCTATTCACAATGTTCAGAACCGACAATCCTAAGGAGGAAAAGACTTCTTTAAAGACACGGGGAGGGACCACGTCACGGGGGGAACCTGATGGTTTCATGTGAGCCACCACATCTTCCAACACTGGCAGAGACACAAGTTTGAAAGCACTGAACACCGCTGGACAAGGAACAGATTCAGAAGGGTCAAAGGTGGGAGGGGAAATGAAAGCTCTCACAGAAATGAATGAAATGAAATGAAATGAAAAATACTTTATTCATCCCCGAAGGGAAATTCAGTATTGTAAAAGCTCACTTTTTTTTTTTTTTTTTTTAAATAAACAAACAGTCAGTCAGTCTTGTTCTTTAGGGTGATGGTTGCTGGCAGGAATGAATTCCTGTATCTCTCCGTCCTACAACGAACTTGACGCAGCCTCCCACTGAACACACTTGATTCTTCACCGTGTTGTGGAGAGGATGGGAAGTGTCCTCCATCATCTTCATCAGCTTGTGAAGCATTCTTTTTTGAACGATCAGCTCCAGCGGCTCCAGAGTTCTCCCCAGCACAGAACCAGCTTTCTTGATCAGCTTGTTTAGTTTCTTCAAGTCTCTGGTTCTGATGCTGCTTCCCCAGCAGATGCTGCAAAGCTGATGTCACTTTCCACAACAGACTTGTAGAAGATCTGCAACATCTTGGTGCAGACGTTGAATGATCTCAGCTTCCTTAAGAAGTAGAGTCTGCTCTGACCTTTCTTGTAGATGTAGTCAGTGTTGCATTTCCAATCGAGTCTGTTGTCCAGCTGAACTCCAGGTATTTGTAGTTCTCCACCACCTCCACCTCCTCTTCCAGGATGTAGACAGGACTATGCTGCTTATTCTTGCTCCTCCTGAAGTCAACAATCATCTCTTTAGTCTTGCTGGTATTTAAGATGAGCTGATTGTTACCATTTCACAAACTGACTGACCAGTTCCCTGTACTCGGCTTCTTGTCCATCACTGATACACCCCACAACTGCAGAGTCATCAGAGTATTTCTGCAGATGACAGGATCAGAGTTGTACTGGAAGTCTGAGGTGTACAGTGTAAAGAGGAATGGTGAGAGTACAGTTCCTTGTGGTGCTCCAGTGCTGCTGACCACCATCTCAGACACACAACCTTTCAGTCTCACAAACTGTGGTCTGTTTGTTAGGTAGTCGTAAATCCATGTGGTTGTGGAGGATCCACCTGGAAGTTATGGAGCTTCTCACATAGCAAAGCAGCTGAATAGTATTAAAGGCACTTGAAAAATCAAAGAACATGACCCTCAAAGTGCTGCCTGACTGGTCCAGATGAGAGTGGGCTCTCTGAAGCAAGAAGATGATGGCGTCTTCAACCCCAAGCCCATTACGATATGCAAACTGTAATGGGTCCTGAAAGGTATTCACTTGCTTCTTGAGGTGAGCCAGTAAGAGTCTCTCCAGGACTTTCATGATGTGAGATGTCAGGGCAACTGGTCTGTAGTCATCTGGTTCTGGTCCTGGTTCTGGTCTGTAGTCATTTGGTTCAGCTGGTTGAGGTTTTTTAGGGACTGGAACAAGACAGGATGTTTTCCACAGCACAGGAACTCTGTTCTGTCTCAGGCTGGTGTTAAAAAGGTGCTGGAGAACCGGACATAGTTGTTCTGAGCAGGTCTTGAGAACTCTGGGACTGACACCATCTGGACCTGCAGCCTTGTTCCGGTTCAGTTTCTCCAGTTGTTTCTTGACCTGGTCACAGGAGACAGTCAGGCTGGAGGTGGAGGCAAGAGAGGTCTCAGGATGTCCTGATGTGGAGACAGAAGAGGTCTCAGGATGTCCTGATGTGGAGACAGAGGAGGTCTCAGGATGTCCTGATGTGGAGACAGAGGAGGTCTCAGGATGTCCTGATGTGGAGACAGAGGAGGTCTCAGGATGTCCTGATGTGGAGGGAGAGGAGGCTGTGTTCAGGTCCATGACTGAGGTGCAGGGTGACAGAGTGGAGGTGGGACAGGAAAGCTGTGGGCTCATGGAGGGTGTGTGGTGTGTTGGGTTGTCGGCAGGGGGGAACTGAACCTATTGAAGAACATGTTCAGTTCGTTAGCTCTGTCCAGACCTCCGTCAGTCTGGTCTCCCTTTAACTTGAAGCCAGTGATCTTCTTCATTCCTGACCACACATCCCTCACATTGTTCTGCTGGAGCTGCTCTCCAACTTCTTCCTGTCGTCCTCCTTGCACTTCTTAGTCTGTGTTTTCAGTTGTTTTTGTGTGGTCTTCAGTAACTCCCTGTCTCCATCCCTGAAAGCTTTCTTTTTGATGTTCAGCAGCTTTTTCAGGTCACTGGTGATCCAGGGTTTATTATTGGGGAAGCACCTCACTGTTCTTGTTGGAACGATGCTGTCCACACAGAAGTTTATGTAATCTGTCACACACTCAGTCATGGTGTTGATGTCATCTCCATGAGGTTCACAGAGGACATTCCAGTCTGTGGCCTCAAAGCACCCTCTCAGAGCATCTTCAGCCTCAGTAGACCAGGTTTTAATCGTCCTCCTAATGACTGGTTGCTGCTGAACGATGGGCTTGTAGGTGGAGGTGAGAAGAACCAGATTATGATCTGATCTTCCTAAAGGAGGCAGGGCAGAAGAGCTGTATGCATTCTTTGTATTTGCATAAAATAAGTCCAACATCTTATTTTCTCTGGTGGAGCAGCTGACAAACTGCTGGAAAGTTGACAACGTAGCAGAGAGGGAGACGTTGTTGAAGTCTCCAGAGATCGCCATGAATGAGTTTGGATGCTGTGTTTGTAGTTTAGCCACGACGGAGCTGATGACATCACAGGCTGTCTCTGATGCGGTACCTGGTATTATATAAACCGCTACCAGAATAACACAGGCAAACTCTCTGGGTAAATAATATGGACGGAAACTCACAGCTAACAGTTCAATGTCTCTTGTGCAGATCTTCTCCTTGACAGTGATGTGTCCTGGATGGCACCAAAGCTGATTGACCAGCACTGCAATTCCGCCTCCCTTTAGCTTCCCGCTGAGCTGTTTATTTCGGTCTGCACGGACCGTCTTGAAGCCGTGTACAGACGCATTACAGTCCGGGATGTGTTCATGCAGCCATGTCTCGGTGAAACACATGATACTGCATTCTCTGTACTCTTTCTGAGACCTTGTTAGCACTTCGAGCTCGTCCATCTTGTTAGCTAGCGATCTTACATTACCCATCACAACAGTTGGAAGAAACGGTTTAAATCTCCACCGTTTTTCTCTCTGCCTTACCCCTGCCCTGCATCCTCTTGTCTTTCTCCTTAACTTCACTGGGATTTGACGTGTTATTTCGCTGAAAATCTTGATTTGGGAGAGTTTTAACAGTTGATCACGGTGGTAAACAATTTTTCCGTTGCTATGGATACACATCATAACAAGCAGTGAAAAAAGCCAATATACGAGGAAAAATCTCCCGAATTGCACACCGTTCAAACCAGCATAAAAAATCCTCCAAGAAAAACCTAATCTTACGAATAATGTCGATAAAAAAGACAACTATATTTGAAAAAAACACAAAAGTTAAGGGAGAGCTTTCACAAATTGCAGCTACCTAGCAGCGCATTCCAGAATTTTTTCTGAAGAAGAAGAAGAAGAAACAACGTTTGTCGATAAAAAAAGCCCAAAAAACTATTACACACATCTGTGGATGTTTCTAAACAAACAGGATGTGAAATATTCAGGACAGAGTCAACAATACACGGGGGTTTCTGTGGTTATCTGTCATAATGCTAGACAGATACTCTCTTTTGGATTCCTACATGATGTTTTGATAAGAGCACCAGCTGTCCTTTAAGATCTGATAAGAGATCTGCAGTTTGTCCGTCTTCCACCTGCGCTCTGCTTTGAGACATTCCTGTCTGGCTGCTGTCTAGTTTTGTCATTAAACCAAGGTTCAAATCTAGCCTTGGAGCGCCTGGATTTTAGAGGGGCTACAGAGTCCATTATAGTTAGGCAGCAGGAGTCAAACCAAGAGCAGAAATCCTCTGTATCAGCCAAGGCTGAATCAGGGCCCACACAGGCAGCAGAGAAGGCAGCACAAAAGTTTGCCAGCAGTGAGGGGGTTAAAAGCCCGACAGGGCAGGTGAACGATGCTTATCTGGCATACAAAAGAGGTCCACACTAAAAAAAGACTGGTGCATGATCAGAGAACAAGCAATCACCAATCTCTAAGTTTTAAAACAGTCAATCCATGAGTGAAGACTAAATCTAAAGTGAGACTGTGTATGTGCGTGGAGACAGACACAAATTGCCTGAAATTTAAAGAGTCCACAATGTTTAAAAAGTCCTTCACCATGGGCTCATCAGGGCAGCAGACATGCAAATTAAAATCACCAACAACAAGGACACGGTCATAGTTGGGCAGCACTCCTGCAAGGAAATTTGAGAAATCACTCAAAAAACTCCTTGTTGTATTTTGGGGGCCTGTAGATAACGGCACAAAGCACCGGGCCTGAGCGACCAACCTCCAACATAGTCCATTCAAAGCTAGAGAAGGATGCAGGGCGCTGTTTGCAATCAAAAGTCCCTTTAAAAACAGTCGCCGTTCCTCCACTTCGGCCCAGCGCCCGAGGACAGTTAAAGGTATAGTCCAAAGTTCCCCCCGTAAAAAATAAACGTTAGACTTGAGCAAGTGAAATCCATCTCAAACCCGCCTTTGGGCCTTTACTCCCGTGCCGTGGTGCGTTTGAATGCAACTCTCTCTCCCCCTGCCTGTAATTCACTCTTTTGCATGGTTTTGGTGTGTTCGGGACGTTTCTGGGTGCAGATTTCTGTTTCTATCAGCAGCCAATGACAGAGCTAAGAGCATGGCGCTGTGTGGGAATAAGCTCATGATTGGAGCAGACGCCAGTCACTCCAACTCTCAAAAGGAAAAAGAAAGAAAGAAAGAAAACACTGTGTATGCACCGAAGAAAAGGTAAGAGCTTCAGATAATGCAGTTTGGAAAACCAGGTTAATAATAGTGTCCTGCTTATATGAAGACGGTGTCCTGCAGCCTGTAGTTTCATCTGCAGGACATGTGAAGCTACGTGGTCTGTACAGTCCTGAAACAAGACCAAAAGCCAAATACGGGAGAAAATAGAAAACGAACCACCTTTGAAAGAGTTTAGTTTTTTAAACTTTGATAAGTAATCATGAGATGTGCATGTTATTCCAGTACGGCTTGTCAGTAAAGCCAGTTTCTGGAGATGAATAATAGTTTGAATTAATGACCCGATGTAAAAACAAAATATCAGAATACTTTAGAGATCTCTGGATAACATACTTATAGGTTATCATGACCTTAGACGACTTGTTCCCCAGGAAACGGCAGCACCGCAAGATGAAACACAAAACACTCGTCGGATTAGCCTATAAGAAGACCATGTAAACCCATAATTCCCAGTGAAAACGATAATTCCAAACTAAGTGGTGTCATTTCATTTTGGATTTAAAAGAGGAATAATTAAACCACTTAGTTTGGAATTATCGTTTTTCTTCCACTCTCAGTTCATTCCTGTGGTTCTGAGCATGCTCCGTCCATTGTCCTGTTAAAATGGTGCTTGTCGAAGCGCACGTGAAACAAGCGACTGGAGCCAGCCGATGGAAATGAAGGAGCATGTTTGTCTCTGATTGTGTTGCTCGACACTATCTGTTATTATGTGGTTTTCATGTCGGAGCCAAAACGAAGGAGCAGGAACCGGCAGTTTTACTTCCAATTAGAAGCAAACGGGTGTAAATACGTCCAATCTGAACCCTTCTCCTCGCGTCGTGGTGTTCTAGACCCTGCGTCATGCATTAAAACTGTATAATGCACGGCTCCTCGTTGTTTAATCCTCATGTACAAACTTGTAGAAATAAGGTCCAGGTTGAAAAAAAGAAAGTTATCCGTTAAGAACTGGGAACACTGGTCTGACAAGGCTACGGCAGAACCGGCTCAGAGGACCCAGGTCCTGCTGTGCAGTCTGGCTGCAGCGTCTGCATGGAGCAGATCAGTGTGCATACGTGCACACTGCTGCTGTCTTATCCAGGTTTTAGGAGCCGCTAGCAAAGCCAGCTGTTTCTGATGGAGGGACGGATCCTCTCCAGAACCTGGACTTCTACAGGACTGATGGAGGGACGGATCCTCCCCAGAACCTGGACTTCTACAGGACTGATGGAGGGATGGATCCTCCCCAGAACCTGGACCTCTCTACAGGACTGATGGAGGGACGGATCCTCTCCAGAACCTGGACCTCTACAGGACTGATGGAGGGACAGATCCTCCCCAGAACCTGGACTTCTACAGGACTGATGGAGGGATGGATCCTCCCCAGAACCTGGACTTCTACAGGACTGATGGAGGGACGGATCCTCTCCAGAACCTGGACCTCTACAGGACTGATGGAGGGACGGATCCTCCCCAGAACCTGGACTTCTACAGGACTGATGGAGGGACGGATCCTCTCCAGAACCTGGACCTCTACAGGACTGATGGAGGGACGGATCCTCCCCAGAACCTGGACTTCTACAGGACTGATGGAGGGACGGATCCTCCCCAGAACCTGGACCTCTACAGGACTGATGGAGGGACGGATCCTCTCCAGAACCTGGACCTCTACAGGACTGATGGAGGGACGGATCCTCCCCAGAACCTGGACTTCTACAGGACTGATGGAGGGACGGATCCTCTCCAGAACCTGGACCTCTACAGGACTGATGGAGGGACGGATCCTCCCCAGAACCTGGACCTCTACAGGACTGATGGAGGGACGGATCCTCCCCAGAACCTGGACTTCTACAGGACTGATGGAGGGACGGATCCTCTCCAGAACCTGGACTTCTACAGGACTGATGGAGGGACGGATCCTCTCCAGAACCTGGACCTCTACAGGACTGATGGAAGGACAGATCCTCTCTAGAACTTGGACCTCTACAGGACTGATGGAAGGACAGATCCTCTCCAGAACCTGGACCTCTACAGGACTGATGGAGGGACGGATCCTCCCCAGAACCTGGACCTCTACAGGACTGATGGAGGGACGGATCCTCCCCAGAACCTGGACCTCTACAGGACTGATGGAGGGACGGATCCTCTCCAGAACCTGGACCTCTACAGGACTGATGGAGGGACGGATCCTCTCCAGAACCTGGACCTCTACAGGACTGATGGAAGGGACGGATCCTCCCCAGAACCTGGACTTCTCACAGGACTGATGGAGGGACGGATCCTCTCCAGAACCTGGACCTCTACAGGACTGATGGAGGGACGGATCCTCCCCAGAACCTGGACCTCTACAGGACTGATGGAGGGACGGATCCTCCCCAGAACCTGGACCTCTACAGGACTGATGGAGGGACGGATCCTCCCCAGAACCTGGACCTCTACAGGACTGATGGAGGGACGGATCCTCCCCAGAACCTGGACCTCTACAGGACTGATGGAGGGACGGATCCTCCCCAGAACCTGGACCTCTACAGGACTGATGGAGGGACGGATCCTCTCCAGAACCTGGACCTCTACAGGACTGATGGAGGGACGGATCCTCCCCAGAACCTGGACTTCTACAGGACTGATGGAGGGACGGATCCTCCCCAGAACCTGGACTTCTACAGGACTGATGGAGGGACGGATCCTCTCCAGAACCTGGACTTCTACAGGACTGATGGAGGGACGGATCCTCTCCAGAACCTGGACCTCTACAGGACTGATGGAGGGACGGATCCTCTCCAGAACCTGGACCTCTACAGGACTGATGGAGGGACGGATCCTCTCCAGAACCTGGACCTCTACAGGACTGATGGAGGGATGGATCCTCCCCAGAACCTGGACTTCTACAGGACTGATGGAGGGATGGATCCTCCCCAGAACCTGGACTTCTACAGGACTGATGGAGGGATGGATCCTCCCCAGAACCTGGACCTCTACAGGACTGATGGAGGGATGGATCCTCCCCAGAACCTGGACCTCTACAGGACTGATGGAGGGACGGATCCTCCCCAGAACCTGGACCTCTACAGGACTGATGGAGGGATGGATCCTCCCCAGAACCTGGACCTCTACAGGACTGATGGAGGGATGGATTCTCTCTAGAACCTGGACTTCTACAGGACTGATGGAGGGACGGATCCTCCCCAGAACCTGGACTTCTACAGGACTGATGGAGGGACGGATCCTCCCCAGAACCTGGACTTCTACAGGACTGATGGAGGGACGGATCCTCCCCAGAACCTGGACTTCTACAGGACTGATGGAGGGACGGGTCCTCCTCAGAACCTGGACCTCTACAGGACTGATGGAGGGACGGGTCCTCCTCAGAACCTGGACCTCTACAGGACTGATGGAGGGACGGGTCCTCCTCAGAACCTGGACTTCTACAGGACTGATGGAGGGACGGGTCCTCCCCAGAACCTGGACCTCTACAGGACTGATGGAGGGACGGGTCCTCCCCAGAACCTGGACCTCTACAGGACTGATGGAGGGACGGGTCCTCCCCAGAACCTGGACCTCTACAGGACTGATGGAGGGACGGGTCCTCCCCAGAACCTGGACCTGAGCATTACTGAAGCAGTGTGGGATCATCTGGACAGAATAAAACCCAGAAACATGTACAGAAGACTGTTGGAAGTCCTTCAGGACGTCTGGAAGTGCTCCTGAAGACAAACGGCTGGTCTAGGAGGGTTTAGACTGAGATGAAGCATTAGCGGCAGTTCGATCCCTGCGCTGTACTCACTCGGGAGCCTTGACCAGCAGCTTGCGGATGAAGTCCACGGCCAGCTCGGACACCCTGGAGAAGGCCTCCCTGCTGTAGTCCACGTTCACCTGGGACACATTCAGGTATGTCTCCTGCTTGTCGTCCCCAGCAAACGGAGACTCGCCCGTCACCAGCATGTAGGCGATGACCCCCACGCTCCTGGAGAACACATTACACCGTCACCATGGCAACCTGGTTTTATTTACAGTTTCTTCCAGCAAGAACGGACATGTAGGTTTAAACTGGAACCAGTTTAGCTCAGAGTCCCAAAATAAAGTTGTCATTGGTGAAACAGCTCCTCATCAGTGCTGAAACAGAGACATGGTAATATGGCATCTTATGCAGTAGCCCATAATAATCTAATATTAAATTTAATTTTAAAATAGGTTTAAAGTGCATGAAGGACCTGAAAGAGCAACGGGTAACCTCCCCATTACAGCATTACTGTCACATGATATCATAACTAAATCATTTAATCATCATGTGACTGTGCAAAGACCCGCCCTGCTGTCTCTGATTGGCTAATACAAAGCTTTGTCAAGATTTACTGGTGGAGAAAAACGCCTGAATCTGGTTTGTTTTGGGTGTTTAGCTGTCCTTTCTTTTTTTATAAGTGATGAAAATGCATCATAGCTTAACATAAATCAAGACTTACCATCAGAAATTCAAGCCCACAGCAGTCAATAGTAAAGACTTTTTTAGGTATTAAATGCAGATTTATAAATGTAAGACTTTTTAAGATGCTGCAGGAACCTTGTGAAGGACGGACTCACCACAAGTCAGTCGCTGTCGTGATTGGCTCATAATTTAGGACCTCTGGAGCTGCACATGGAAGAAAACAGGTGAAAGTCAGCAGTAACTCTCTACTTCAGTTTTATTCCATCTGCAAACATGAAGACAGAGCACAGGACGATGCAGCAGACTGAACATGGAGAGCAGCTAAGCTCTGCAGCTTTAACTGTGGTCCCTCCCCAGCGACATGCCTCTGGTTCCAGTCCTTACCCACATACTCAGGAGTGCCCAGAATCTCCCGGAGCTCTCCGCCCGCGCCCAGTCTGCGTGCCAGGCCAAAGTCCACGATCTTTATGTCTCCTGGAGGAGACTGGCTGGTCAGGAGGATGTTCTGGGGCTGAGAGAGGAGGGAGACACCAGGTTAGCACGGGGGGGGGTCTAGCTGTCATCTACATGAACACGTGGTGATGCTGACAGGAACCTCACGAGAACTTGATTTCACAATGAACCAAACACCATGATGGGAGGTGAACAGTAGTGAACGACTGATATATCGGCCGGCCGATATATCGGGTCGACATTTGCCTTTTTTCCCGATATCGGTATCGGCCGAAATTGGGCCGATATTTTTTCCCATCATGTTTTACAGACAGGCATCTGCCTCCGGCAGCTTTCTGCTGTAACTGTGAGACACTTCCGTCGATGAGCAGCAAGTTTTTGTTTTGTTTTTTTACTGGTACCGGTATCGGCCTAAGCCGCGGGCAGTATCGATCCCCCGTCATGATTTAACGGCAGCCGCCACACGCAGCTTTCTGTTGACTTGACTGTCGCTGCTGTCCATGCAGCCCCCCCCCCCCCCCCCCCCACCTCACAGAGAGAAGCCTGGAGCATCATCTGCACTCCAAGTAAGTTATTAATCTTTAAAAACGTATTGTAACTGTTTACTTCGTTGAAATATCGCCATGCGCTTTGGAAACACAAAGTTTGTGGTTCAGAATAGGAAACAGAAAAGCCGAGTGCTTCGTCCTTAAAACTAGCCAACTCGTAATGTAGCAGCTGGATTTAGTAGCAGGCTGCGTTTAGCTTATAAACATCAGTCATAAACGGATGCAGAATAACCAACAATAATTCAGTTCTGTGCTGCTGCTTGTTGGACTTTAGTGACCCGGTATGAGTTTGTCACGTAGAGATTCGCTGCAGACGCTCCGTGTTGTCACCTCGGTTAACGTGCTGCACTCCCCCCGCAGGGTGAGGGTGTGACATCGGCTTCAACAGAAAGCTCCGTTTAAAAACAAAACTAAAAAACTTTCTAAACATATCTTAATTGTTTACTTCGCTGAAATATCGCCATACAAATTGGAAACATAAAGTTTGTGGTTCAGAATATGAAACCAGCTTTGAAAACAGGCAGCAATAAACCAAAAACAACTATTACATGAACGACAAGGATGTTTAAATATGTTGGGTGACACAAAGGACATTTTATGATGACTGATTATCTATATAAAATGTGAACAGTCAACACATAAACGCTTTTTTCTTTATTTTCCATTTACACCCCATCTGTATATGCACACATTACAGTATGTGGGTGAATGTAAAAGATGATGATGCAGCAAGACTGATAATGATTTATGTGTTTCTGCTTATTTTCCTTTCAAGGATTTGGGGTTTTTGCACATGTTACATGAATTATTCTATTTGGGAAAAAACAAAGACCTAATATATTTTTTTATTGTCATTGTGTCAATTTTAGTATGTAAATTGAAGAAACAACAGCATATCGGCCACAAATATCGGCCCAAATATATCGGCCTCCAATATCGGCTATCGGCATCGGCCCTAAAAAATCAATATCGGCCGTTCACTAGTGAACAGACCATCCGAGTGAATCTGCACCATCCTGGATCATCATGTCCGTGCTGTCAGCCCGCCGGCTTGTTAACAGAAACATCTAATTCAAGAGTTTCATACTCCAGAGAACCTCTGGAGCCACTGCACCAGCCCTACTTTCCTGCACCATTATCCGTGCAGGGAGGAGGCGGAGCTTCACGTGAGGGCAGACCGCCCTGGAAACATGAGGCTGGACATCAGCAGAGACGGTGTGTGGCATCATACTATGCTCCACATCTGGAGCTTCACGTCACATTTGAACTCCATCCTGGAAATGAGGGATCTGACCTGACTGCTCCTTTAATCGGTATTCCAGGGAAGCGCTTGGCTGTGTGGCTGGGATTGTGTCTGCTACTGACACTCCATGATGAGTATCCCTCTGCAGCAGCGCTGCTAGAAGCAGCAATGCTAAACTCTGACATTAGGCGTGATGCTAACAATATAGCTGCAGCAGTGGGATGTTGCAGCTGAGATACAGACAAAGCTGCCATCCAGTGGTGCCCCCAAGGGGTGGCCATGGCCACCTTGGACAAAAGGCTGTCCACCTCAGCAAAAATGATAAAATGATCTTTTTTTCATTTTTATCAACATTTATCTACTATTATCATGGTGCAGCATGCTTTGCTTATATTTGAATGTCAAAATCTATATAATTTTAGATTAGCTGATAAAAATAAAAATCTTACACTAGAACTACCATTTTCTGCCATTGCTCTTTTGCAATATTCTCCTGTAGGTCTGTCACTCCCAATTAACTTGGCCTTTCTGATGCAAATTCGTCCAGGAAGACTCCACCCAGCAGAACTGCCCCAACCAGTTTCTAAAGCCCCTTTCATATCAGCACCTACTTAGCCCCGCCCTCATTGGGCCGACACCACACTACCCCAGTTTAATTTGTTCACATTACAATCGGGGGCAACTGAGGCCGTCTCAGCTCTGGTGTTCAGTGTGAGTGAGGATGTCATAGTGAAGTTTTGGGAAGTCACTGAACTGCTTATTAAAAGACGTGGCCAAGGTTTTTTTGTTGTAATAAGCAAAAAAAAAAAATTCTGCCAATAGAACAAGTGAAATTTTCTTATCAGATTTCTTGAAATAAGATGCATGTGTCTTAAAACAAGTTCCTATATCTCTCTGAAATGTTTCTCTTTAGGTGGTTTTGTCTTATTTTGACTGTGATGAGATATTTTGACTAGAAATTAGAAAACTATACTTGGTAAGATTTGAGTTTTTGCAGTGTATTGGTGAAATTAAGGCACTTTGCTGCAGATAATGTCTTATATAGAGGTCCATTCATTCTACCTCCTTCATGTCCATTTTCAGGATATATGCGGATCTATGAATAATCTGAATACAATAGCATCCAAATGAGTCAGAGTGATGCAGAAATATTACTGGTGTATAAATACACATAAATTCCCAGAAATAAGGTCTAGGTTGGAAAAAAAAGTTATCCTTAAAAACCCTTGGCCACCCTGCTATTTTCTCCGGCCACCCTGTGGCCACCCCTAAAAAAATTTCTGCAGGCGCCCCTGGAGCCATCACTCTGCGAGAAAAACGAGAGGGTTCAGTCCAGATGCACTGTAACTGCCATCCACAGTCTTTGGTAAAGAGAGAAAGAACAAATGAAGCTTATCATGGCTGTCAAACTTTTGCATTCATTTTTCGTACCCTGTGATTGGAGAGTCCAAAGAGGTTAAAGGAGCTGCTGAGAAGTTGTGGTAGATTTTATAAGTTGAACAGAAAGATGCTGATGTGAAGCTGGAAAACTGTCAGGATGTCTGCAGCAGTTTCAAAACTGAACATAACGACTGCAGCGTGGAGCAATCTGGTCCTCCCAGACTGAAGCCAAGAGATTTAATATCATCTGATTTATATTGTTTATTTTTGTTGCTAGGTTATCATTATTATTTACAAAGGCAGTAAGCAATAGTTCTGCAAGGTTTCTCTGTCTGAGCCCAGGTTTTATCATCTCTGAAGGCAGTTGTGTTTACAGACATCATTGTCTATATTTATTGGTTTTGGTTGTGTTTGCTTTTATTGTTAATGAGACTGAGAATCCATCTATTATTGCTTTTGTTTAGTCATTGAATTTTCTTCCAGTTCCAGTATACAATGTTCTTTAGAGGTGAAGGTTTACTGGTTACTGAAAGTGCAATGTTGCATTATTATGGCACTATTCTTATATTAGTTGAAAATGGTCTCAAAATAACATTATTGTTTCGCACAATACTATCGCTTATTGCAATAATTTCTGAGACAGTTAACCACACAGCAAATTAGTTATTGTGACGGCCTAATTTAAATCGCCCAGACTGTCTTTGCTGTTCTAGATAAGCTGGAGCTGCTTAATATCAGTCGTCATCGCTGCTTCCAGCACAAGCTGCTGGTTAGATGAAAATTATTTTACATATTAAAATAAGAACTTATCAGTGAAAAGCAGGTTATTGGTCGTAGGTTGAAAATATTCCGATCACTAGTAGGAATACTTTGTTTACAGAGCAGAGGAGACTTCCTGGTGGCTTTGTTTCTTTATTATTTAGTCATGTTGGCATCAGCAGACATAAATTGAGCATGTGTGAAGAGGGTTGTTGGGATTTTACACATTCATAGTGCAGTGAAATGACCTCATGTATAAGTGTAATTTGTCCAACAATGACATGTATAATGGTGCCGTTCCTGAGACAGGATAACAGCACGGTGATGCTGCTGCATATCTAGGAGGAAGCAGAGGACAGCCTGTACTTCAGTTTGCATCATATCTGTGTTGAAACAAGACTTGGTGTAGTTCCTGGTAACGTTTGCATCATAGTGTTACCAAGTTCTGCTGCAGCAGGAAAACACAGATGTGTGTGATGCTAAAATCTTTCTCCTCCTGCCTTCAGCCCTCGGCTGGAGGCTGATTCCCTCCTGCAGGCCTCAGCTTAACTGTGTCATGGAGGAAACTGGGTTTAGTTCACCACCGCTCTTTAAAAAGAGAGAAATCAGACCGGGAAGCTAAAATGAGCAACTCCCCAGCTCCAGCTAGACTCACGCCAGCAGTTCAAACCTTCAAGTCCAAGTGAACCAGGCTGCTCTGGTGGAGGTGGTGGATTCCCTCCAGGGCCTGCCTGATCAGACGGGTGATCTGAGCCTCTGGCAGCAGCTCCTCAGCCATGCAGTGGTCAAATATCTCTCCACCCGCCGCGCTGCAGGGAGGAAACGGAAACACAGAGCCACTTATGAGAAATCTGTCAGATTCAGGACATGCAGCATGCAGTCTGGCCGCGGTGGACTTTCCTATAAGGGTGGTTTCAGAGAAGCATCACTGAGCACGACAACAACCTCCTTTTTGCTTATTCATTGTAAGACGAGCCTGAAAACGTCCTAAAAGTTGACCTGCACTCCAATATCAAACTCCCCAGTTTTAACTCAGGGTTTTCTCTCCGGAGAGAAAAGCATGTCTCCTACAAATATCAAAGATGGAGTCAGAAAATCAGAGTAGCGAACTTTCAGAAAGCATGTGCTCCTCTAATCAAACAAAAGTCTAAACGATCGCACCCCCATCTGTGCGTTTCTGATCTCACACAGATGGGAAATGCACAGAGATCCGAGTCAGGTCCACAAAAGTAAAAACTCATAAATCTAACAAAATATGGCATTTACAGATATGAATGTAGATACACTACCTGGTCAAAAAAAAGTCGCCACCAAAAAAAAAAAAAAGGTCATTGACTCTAATACTTTGTTGGACCGTCTTCAGCTTTGATTACGGCACGCATTCGCTGTGGCATTGTTTCCATAAGCTTCTGCAATGTCAGAAGATTTATTTCCATCCAGTGTTGCATTCATTTTTCACCAAGATCTTGATGATGATGGTAGAGTCTGACCGCTGCGCAAAGCCCTCTCTATCACATCCCAAAGATTCTCAATGGGGTTCAGGTCTGGACTCTGTGGGGGCCAATCCATGTGTGAAAATGATGTGTCATGCTCCCTGAACCATCTTTCACAATTTGAGCCTGATGAATCCTGGCATTGTCATCTTGGAATATGGCCGTGCCATCAGGAAAGAAACATCCATTGATGGAATAACCTGCTCATTCAGTATATTCAGGTATCAGCTGACCTCATTATCTGAGCTCATACTGTTGCTGAACCTGGACCTGAGCAACTGCAGCAACCCCAGATCATCACACTGCCCCCACAGGCTCATACAGTAGCACTAGGCATGATGCTGCATCACTTCACCTGCCTCTCTTCTTACCCTGATTCGCCCATCACTCTGGAACAGGGTAAATCTGGACTCATCAGACCACATGACCTTCTTCCATTGCTCCACAGTCCAATCTTTATGCTCCCTAGCAAACTGAAGCCTTTTTTTCCGGTTAGCCTCACTGATTAGTGGTTTTCTTACGGCTACACAGCTGTTCAGTCCCAATCCCTTGAGTTCCCTTTGCATTGTGCGTGTGGAAATGCTCTTACTTTCAGTATTAAACATAGCCCTCAGTTCTATTGTTGTTTTTCTTCGATTTGATCTCACCACACGTTTAAGTGATCGCCGATCACGATCATTCAGGATTTTTTTTCTGGTTACATTTCTTCCTTGAAGATGATGGGTCCCCACTATCCTTCCAGTTTTTGAGAATGCGTTGGACTGTTCTGAACCCAGTTTTAGTAGTTTCTGCATCTCTTTAGATGTTTTCACCTCTTGATGCCAATGATCTGACCCTTCTCAGACAGACTAACATCTTTTCCAAGACCACGGATGTGTCTTTCGACATGGTTGTTTAGGAAATGAGAAGCAACTCATTGCACCAGTTGGGGTTAAATAACTTGTTGCCAGCTGAAAGATAATCGCCCATGCAGTAATAATCCATTAGGAGGCTCGTACCTATTTGCTTAGTTAAATCCAGGTGGCGACTTTTTTTTTGGCCAGGCAGTGTATATAAACAAAACGACAAAAATCAGTAATGACATCTAACATTGGAAAGGTAACAGATTGTATAACAGATTATTGAATGAATACTATATCTAAGTGAAACTGTGATGATTTGAAAAATGTGTTGTGACATTAATTTTCTGTAAAATGGCATTGCATTTTTAAAATGTTATGCTTATGTTCTAAATTTAAAGAAATGGGAGAAAACTAGGGATGTAACGATATCCACATCTCACAGTATGATATGAAATGAAATGAATGAAATGAAAAATACTTTATTCATCCCAGAAGGGAAATTCAGTATTGTAAAAGCTCACTTTTTTTGTTTTTTTTTTTGTTTTTAAATAAACAAAAAAGTCAGTCAGTCTTGTTCTTCAGGGTGATGCTGCTGCCAGGAATGAATTTCTGTATCTCTCCGTCCTACAGCGAACCTGACGCAGCCTCCCACTGAACACACTCTGTTGATTCTTCACCGTGTTGTGGAGAGGATGGGAAGTGTCCTCCATCATCTTCATCAGCTTGTGCAGCATTCTTTTTTGAACAATCAGCTCCAGCGGCTCCAGAGTTCTCCCCAGCACAGAACCAGCTTTCTTGATCAGCTTGTTTAGTTTCTTCAAGTCTCTGATTCTGATGCTGCTTCCCCAGCAGATGCTGCAAAGCTAATTGCACTTTCCACAACAGACTTGTAGAAGATCTGCAACATCTTGGTGCAGACGTTGAATGATCTTAGCTTCCTTAAGAAGTAGAGTCTGCTCTGACCTTTCTTGTAGATGTAGTCACTGTTGCATTTCCAATCGAGTCTGTTGTCCAGCTGAACTCCAGGTATTTGTAGTTCTCCACCACCTCCACCTCCTCTTCCAGGATGTAGACAGGACTATGCTGCTTATTCTTGCTCCTCCTGAAGTCAACAATCATCTCTTTAGTCTTGCTGGTATTTAAGATGAGCTGATTGTTACCATTTCACAAACTGACTGACCAGTTCCCTGTACTCAGCTTCTTGTCCATCACTGATACACCCCACAACTGCAGAGTCATCAGAGTATTTCTGCAGATGACAGGATCAGAGTTATACTGGAAGTCTGAGGTGTACAGTGTAAAGAGGAATGGTGAGAGTACAGTTCCTTGTGGTGCTCCAGTGCTGCTGACCACCATCTCAGACACACAACCTTTCAGTCTCACAAACTGTGGTCTGTTTGTTAGGTAGTCGTAAATCCAGGTGGTTGTGAAGGATCCACTTGGAAGTTATGGAGCTTCTGACATAGCAAAGCAGCTGAATAGTATTAAATGCACTTGAAAAATCAAAGAACATGACCCTCAAAGTGCTGCCTGACTGGTCCAGATGAGAGTGGGCTCTCTGAAGCAAGAAGATGATTGAAGATGTGGAGGGAGAGGAGGCTGTGTTCAGGTCCATGACTGAGGTGCAGGGTGACAGAGTGGGGGTGGGACAGGAAAGCTGTGGGCTCATGGAGGGTGTGTGGTGTGTTGGGTTGTCGGCAGGGGGGGAACTGAACCTATTGAAGAACATGTTCAGTTCGTTAGCTCTGTCCAGACCTCCATCAGTCTGGTCCCCCTTTAACTTGAAGCCAGTGATCTTCTTCATTCCCGACCACACATCCCTCACGTTGTTCTGCTGGAGCTGCTCTCCAACTTCTTCCTGTAGTCCTCCTTCACTTCTTAGTCTGTGTTTTCAGTTGTTTTTGTGTGGTCTTCAGTAACTCCCTGTCTCCATCCCTGAAAGCTTTCTTTTTGATGTTCAGCAGCTTTTTCAGGTCACTGGTGATCCAGGGTTTGTTATTGAGGAAGCACCTCTCTGTTCTTGTTGGAACGATGTTGTCCACACAGAAGTTTATATAATCTGTCACACACTCAGTCATGGTGTTGATGTCATCTCCATGAGGTTCACAGAGGACATTCCAGTCTGTGGCCTCAAAGCACCCTCTCAGAGCATCTTCAGCCTCAGTAGACCAGGTTTTAATCGTCGTCCTAATGACTGGTTGCTGCTGAACGATGGGCTTGTAGGTGGAGGTGAGAAGAACCAGATTATGATCTGATCTTCCTAAAGGAGGCAGGGCAGAGGAGCTGTATGCATTCTTAGTATTTGCATAAAATAAGTCCAACATCTTATTTTCTCTGGTGGAGCAGCTGACAAACTGCTGGAAAGTTGGCAACGTAGCAGAGAGGGAGACGTTGTTGAAGTCTCCAGAGATCGCTATGAAAGAGTTTGGATGCTGTGTTTGTAGTTTAGCCACGACGGAGCTGATGACATCACAGGCTGTCTCTGGTGCGGTACCTGGTATTATATAAACCGCTACCAGAATAACACAGGCAAACTCTCTGGGTAAATAATATGGACGGAAACTCACAGCTAACAGTTCAATGTCTCTTGTGCAGATCTTCTTCTTGACAGTGATGTGTCCTGGATGGCACCAACGCTGATTGACCAGCACTGCAATTCCGCCTCCCTTCAGCTTCCCGCTGAGCTGTTTATTTCGGTCTGCATGGACCGTCTTGAAGCCGTGTACAGACGCATTACAGTCCGGGATGTGTTCATGCAGCCATGTCTCGGTGAAACACATGATACTGCATTCTCTGTACTCTTTCTGAGACCTTGTTAGCACTTCAAGCTGGTCCATCTTGTTAGCTAGCGATCGTACATTACCCATCACAACAGTTGGAAGAAACGGTTTAAATCTCCACCGTTTTTCTCTCTGCCTTACCCCTGCCCTGCATCCTCTTGTCTTTCTCCTTAACTCCACTGGGATTTGATGTGTTATTTCGCTGAAAATCTTGATTTGGGAGAGTTTTAACAGTTGATCCCGATGGTAAACAATTTTTCCGTTGCTATGGATACACATCATAACAAGTAGTGAAAAAAGCCAAATATATGAGGAAAAATCTCCTGAATTACACAGCCTTCAAACCAGCATAAAAAATCCTCCAAGATATTTGAAAAAAACACAAAAGTTTAGGGAGAGCTATTACAAACTGCAGCTACCTAGCAGCGCATTCCAGAATTTTTTTGAATGCGCAATATGATAGGTTATGATATATGATATGATAGGTTATACGGGAGGCTCACGATAACAATAATGATGGCATAATATGCTTTGATGAGTCATTGTTACAATATTTATTGTCAAATTCAAGGTTGAGACATTTTGACCTGCTTGAAAAACCTTTGCTGAAGCTGAAATTCAAGTAAAAATCCAACATATATTTATTAAGAAGATTTGGATGCTGCGCGCCGCAGCGCACCACGCAGCGCACCACGCAGCGCACCACGCAGCGCCTGATGTGCCCAACACCGTCTGTTAACAAGGGTGCCGAAATGAAACTGCTGCGCTTCGGCGTGCTTCTGCATGCAGTGTGTCCCTAGGGTTACCGTGTGGGCCCCCAGCAGATACCCAGAGGCCCAGACCCCAGCCACCCCCCCAAAGGGACGGACATGCATCCCCCCCCAGAGGGCGGCCCCAGCCGGAGTCCCCCGTAGTGCCCCGGAGACCAGAGCGTAGAAGGACCCTGTCATTCCCCCCCCATGACTGTTTGTAAGATGTGTGCGATTAAAACTGAGAGGCAGTACCAAGTCATGTCGGAAGTGGGGTCACACAGCCCACCCCCCCACCCCATACACTATATGGCCCGCCTCTCAGAAGTGGTTGTGAGCTGTTGTTATTTTATGTGTTTAGGTGTCTAAGTGTGGTTAAAACGAAGGAGCAGGCTGTCTCTAGACGTGGTGAATGAAGACACTTTAATGCCCCCCGTCACCTTGGACGCTGTAGCTCAGGATGAAGAGCAGTCGTCTTTCAACCAGAGGGTCGGGGGATCGATTCCAGGCTTCCCTTGACCACATGCCGAAGTGTCCTTGGGCAAGACACTGAACCTCAAGTTGCCTCCCGATGTACCTATCAGGGTTTGAATGTGTGTGTGATTGTGTGTGTGATATGTAGTGCAAATAAGGCTGGGTATGGATTCAGATTTCAAGAATTGATTCGATTCCGATTCTTATGGTTTTGAATCGATTATTTTTGATCTGTCCGATCCAATCCGATTTAGATTTGATTTAGATTCGATCTCGATTCGATCTCAATTTGGTTTGCTGGTATTGAAAAATTTTTTTGCTTTTACCCGAATTCCATAACTCTGTAGTTATGTAACATATTAATACTAGTATTATATTAATATTCTAGAACAAATGAATAAAGTAATGTAGTTAATGGTGGCTGTAAGGACCAAACCAAACCCTCTCCCCAGATAGCCTACAGTCATCCACAAAATTATTCACACCCTCCACATCCTCCTTTAAAAAGACTACATTCACAACAGTAATTCAAATAACAGGAAACAAATAATAAAAACTCACAAAATTATGATTAAGTGAGGCAAAATACACAGTAAGTCAGCATTTAAAACTTAAAACGAACAGCGACTAACCCGCTAGCTCGATGCTAACTATTAATGGAAAATGCCATTGACATGCTAACGGAATTAGCATCTACGTTGTAACTTCAAAGATAACATACAAAATAGAAAGTATCAAATTCACCTCGATCAGGAACATTAACTGTCTTTATTAAAGCACTTACAGGGAGATGTTTCCTCCGTTTAAACAGAATTTTTAGAAACTACCTGTACCAGCGCCACTTAGTCTTCTTCTGGCACTGCACGAGCTTCAGTAGTCCTACAGTCTGTCCAGCTCACTATCTCCCCCTAGCGGAGCGGCTGAGCCACTGCACTTAACCGGGGGCAGTACATTAAATGGTCATTTTTATAAAAGGATAGAAAAATCGATCTTTGGACATATGAATCGATCTTTGGAAATTAATTTGAGAATCAATTCAGAATTGGAAAATCGATTTTTTGAACACGGCCCTAAATATAAACGCTTTGAGCGGAGTATGACTGGAAAAGTGCTATATAAGTACAGTCTATTTACCATTTACTATTCAATCGTGCCAGTTAGTCCCACCTGACCTTGTGGCCGGACCAAACAGGCACCCAATGCGGAAAAGACCCGGCCGCGCTACAACCCCCATTCCCATACATATACCCCCACTAATACACACACACACAGCAGGGGCACCCTGGCCCCTGGTGACTAAACACCAGGGCGTGAAGACCAGCCCAATCCAGAGGAGGCGCGCCCCCTCAGCCAGGACCCCCCAGTGCTGAGCTGGGCCCCTTGGCCCAGGAGGCAGGGGCCACCCCAGAGCACCAGGGCCCAGGATTCCCGGCCCCACCCACCCCGGGACGGCCGGACTACCCAGCACTGGCCGACAGCCACCAGTCAGGGCCCTACCAGCAACCTGCCCACTGCGTCTAGCCACGGTTCATCTAGATGGGAAGGTTTCAGCCATTTGGAAATAAATTGTAGCTTATTTGCTAGGAAATAATAATTGAAATTGGGTGAGTCTAACCCTCCCCGGTCTTTTACCTGTTGTAAGGTTTTAAAACTGATACGTGATGGCTTGTTTTTCCAAAGGAATTTGGAAATGTGAGAGTCCAGTCACTTAAACCAACTGGAGGAAGATTTGGTGGGTATCATTGAGAACAAGTAGTTAATTTTAGGTAGAACCATCATTTTGATGGTAGCAACTCTCCCCATGAGTGATATGGGTAAGTGCTTCCATCGTGTGAGATCTTCCTCTATTGACTTTAATAGCTGGACATAATTTAACTTTATTAACTCTGAAAGTTGTGGAGAAATATTTATTCCTAAATATCTGATATTACCAGACTGTATTGTGGTGTTAGGGATGTTTTGTAAAGTACAATTAACAGATAAAGCTGTAGTCTTGGTCCAGTTAATAGAGTACTCAGATATCATTGAAAATTTATTGATCAATGTGATTGTCTGGGAGAGAGATGTTGATGAGTTCTGGAGGAAAAGCAGTACGTCGTCTGCATAAAGACTTATTTTATGTTCTAGATTTTTGCCGGGGATCCCTTTAATATCTCTGTCCTGTCTTATAGCGGCTGCTAGTGGTTCAATGAAAATGGCAAAAAGTGAAGGGGAGAGCGGGCAGCCCTGCCTGGTGCCTCGCTGTAAACAGAAACTTGGAGAAGTTTGGTCATTGGTCCTCACACATGCATTAGGGTTGTTATAAAGTATTTTTATCCAGTCTATGAAATAAGGGCCAAAACCAAATTTATTTAATGTTGCAAACAGGAATTTCCAGTTAACACGATCGAAGGCTTTTTCTGCATCTAACGAGATGATAGTGGATTCCAGATTATGAATGGTAGCATAGTCTATTAGATTAATCAGCCTGCGTGTGTTAGTAGAAGAATGTCGACCTTTAATAAAACCAGTTTGATCAGGATGTATTATCAGAGGAGTTATTTTTTCTATCCTTTTAGCGAGTGCTTTGCTGATTATCTTAAGATCTACATTTATTAATGAGATTGGCCGATAACTAGCTGGAAGTGTCGGGTCTTTACCTGGTTTTAATAATACGGTGATATTTGCTGAATTCATATTTGGTGGTATTTTCTGTTTCTCTTTTATTTCTAGTATCATTTTATAAAAAGTGAGAGCCAGAATTGTCCAGAACTCTTTGTAAAATTCGACCGGATATCCATCTGGGCCTGGGGCTTTATTATTGGGCATATGTTGCAGAGCGTCATGTAATTCACTTATTGAGAGGGGTGAATCTAAAACCGTAATATTTTCCTGTTGTAGTTTTGGAAGAATGATACTATTAAGAAATTGATTAATATCATCATCTGTGGGGTTTATTTGTGATTTATATAGTGTTCTGTAGAAGTTTCTAAAAATGTTATTTATCTGGTCAGGATCATGGCTGATACTTCCTTCTGAGTCTTTAACGGAGGAGATTGTTGCTTTTTCCTTGTTTACAGACCTGCAAACTCATCAGAGGTGAAAAAGGTGACAAACACCCGACCCCTCTCGGAGTGTCTGGGGCATTAACTTTGCCATCAAACCAAAGTTTGTGATCGGTATTCTTCGTGGGTGCTCAAGTTCTGAAATCAGCGCCTATGTTTAACAGTGTTAAGTAGGGATGTAACGATATCCACATCTCACGGTACGATATTATTTAGATACGAACTTCACGGTACAATATTTATCTAGATATTGTGGGGAGGCTCACGATAACAATAATGATGGCATAATATGCTTTGAGGAGTCATTGTTACAATATTTATTGTCAAATTCAAGCTTGTGACATTTTGACCTGCTTGAAAAACTTTTGCTGAAGCTGAAATTCAAGTAAAAATCCAACATATATTTATTGAGAAGACAGCTCAGGTAATAGATTAAATAAACTCAACCAGCATTAAAACAACCTACTTACTAAGTAAAAAGACCCAGGCACAAAGAAACTGCTTCGTCTTTACTAGTCAATAATTTTAAAATAAATAAGTCCGTCTGTCTGTCAGTGGTCAGTCATATGTCTGAACTTCTACAGGCTCCTTGCGGACATGATTGCAGCACCGTGATGTCGACAATCAGCTGATCAGATGCTCTTCTGCATCCGCTGCTGCAGGTTAAACGGAGAGTTTTAATGAACAGCTGATCGAGGTGGTGAAAAAATACGAAAATGTGTACAGCACGCGAGGCGTTTGATACACGGACATCTCCGCACGTGCAGCCCCCCCGGACCAAGTTCGTCATTAAATATAAACTCACCAAGTCAACACGGCGATCTCCGCGACGTCACGGCTGAAGCTTCTCACGGAGGAATAACCGGACCAAAACTAACTTTCTTGTCCCTGCGGCCTCCAGAACAGGAACAAAGTTCTGGCTTCTCGTGGAGAATAACAGCTGTTTCCATCCTCGTGTATATCCATGCTGTTTTCACCTGACCGCCTTTCACCTTGTTTTTCCTGTGCGTGGGGGCTACGTCTGCTCCCATTGGCTCAAAAGAGCGCACTGGCAGCAAAGGATCATGGTCAATGTAGTGTAGTATGTTAGGTTACATATAGAGCGGACTGAAAACTATTGTTTTTGCCTCAAGAGAAACGCCGTTTAATACCGTGACAAGACGCGGCAGTTTACCTCCGGCGATATCATGATATCGGCAATGTCGTTACATCCCTAGTGTTAATTGACCTATGGCTAAACCACCCCCTACCTACCATCACAGCGACCATCCCTACCTCGCATTCTCTGCTTACGTCCATTATGCATTGAGAGCCGTTTTTGCTCGTTTTTATGCGTTCTTTTAGTTTATGCCGTGTGCTGGGACATGCAACTCCACAGGACCTAGGCTGTGTGACGGGCGATTTTTTTGCCTTTACCAGCCACAGCCAGTTATCGCGACCACAACATCAACTGACGTGAAAAGTGAACAAGGATGTCTACATCTGTTCTAAGGTAAGGCAACATCGTATTCGAGGCAACATGTTGTCACTTTGCTTAAAAATATGAGTTACCTTCCCTAACGTAGTTAAGTGCAACGCTAGCTAAACATGCTAGTTTTGACGTGGTAACGGACATAAGCGCTGTCGTGTAGTACAGGTGTGGTGTAGTAACGTGGATAACGACACGCCTCTGGCTTCCAAGCTGCAGCCAGACTGCTCCGCTTCCGTGGCTGTTTGATCAGTTTTTGTCAGATGATCACTTTTTGGCACAACAGCAGCAGCCGTGCAGCAGTTTGTGCAAGAAACTGAGGGAGCGACACGAGTCACATTCAGAGATTCACAGGCTGATTTCTACTCCCAGTTTAAGACTTCTGAACAATTTCTTTTTGTTTGTTTGTATTGTTTTCATGTTTTTTTATTTATCTCGTCATGGTCTCTCTGTCTGATCACGCGTCTGCTGTCCGTGTTGACAGCTGTCATCTCCCGAGATGTCACATAGCGCCTGTCACCGAATGTTTGTTTGTCCGAGTGAGTGGAGGGGGCGTGGCTTAGCCATAGGTCAATTTTATCTGCCTGCTGAGCCGACCTCTCTACCCCCCCCCCAACAAAAAACTCATCGGATCTACACGATTCACGAGTCATATATTTTGATCCAAAAACGGCGAATTTCGCCGAAAAGCGACGAGTTTGCAGGTATGTGTTTATTTTTAACTGATTAGCTAGAAGCTTGCCAGACTTGTTACCGTGGTCGAAGTTTTCTAAACAAAGTCTTTGAACCAAGAATTGTGTTTTTTGTCAATTATTTTGGTTAAAGTTGTACTTCCATGGTTATTTCATTAATATTTCTGTGTTCTCCATTATTATTGAATGCATTCTGCATCGTTTCTGTTTAAAAAAACCTTCTGGTATCTTTGTATCCAGCTGTATTTGTATACTAGAAGAGAGGCTTGTGGTCCAACGGCAGCTTTTCCGGGTCCTTCTCATGAATTTCCGTCTGATTGGCTGGCTCCCATCAGTGTATGAAGGAAGCTCCGCCCTCCGCTCTTATTTCGCTACAGACAGGAAATAGAGCCGACAAACAAGTTTGTTCCGCCATGCTAACAAACAGTTAGCTAATTAGCTTCTCAACTCTGAAGCTACAGTCGTGCCGTCTTCACTTCTAGTGTGTAGTGGAGGGTTACCTGCCTTCCAATGGACAGATAGAAACCCCACGTGGGATACGCTATTTGCAATGTGACGTAGAAGTGCAAGGCTGTTCCCGATTCGCTCTTTTCTTCGTATTGTTTCTCTGATGAGGAAGCACAGCCGACTGGGGGCAACGCAACGCTAGCAAGTCAGCATGTGTAAGTAAACAAGGGGAAACCCTCCGTATTTCAGAAGGAGCAAGATAAACGGGTTTTCAGTGGAAGGAGGCCTTTAACTGAAGTTAGGCTTTCCTCATATCATTCAGCATGTGTTCCTCGGGGGAGACCTGGTAGGCGTCTTCAAGTGATTCAATTCTAACTTCTAATTCTGAGATTCTTGCAGCTTCCTTTTTTTTTTATGGGAAGAGAAGGAAGTTTTTTTCCTCGCATTACTGCTTTACCTGCTTCCCAAAGGACACATGCTGGAGTTTCTGGTAAATCGTTGTTCTCTTGATAAATGGACCATTCTCTTTTAAAATAGCTGATAAACTCAGGATCTTTCAGTAATGATGTATTAAATCTCCAACTCCTAGCTCACTCATCAGTGAGCTGTAGTTTTCGTTTTGATTGCACAGACTGGACGAATATGAGTATTAACTGAAAAGGTGCATCTGCCTGTGAAGCACGGGAGATGTGACGTTAGGAGTTCAGGCTTTACGGGTGTCGTGCACACAGGCAAATCCTGATGAACCTGTTCTGACCAGCGTGTCTGGCTTACATTGGTGACTGTGGCAGCTCCTTCAGACTGTACAAACAGGACTTTGCCCCATACCAATACAGATAACCTGCACTGTGTTTTTATGAGAGTTGATGGGAACAGAAGCCATGTGAGGCATACGTACTACTCCAGGATCAGGATGATGTCGTGGTCCGTCTCGTGGGCGGCGTGCAGGTTGACCACTCGTGCGCTGTTGCGAGCCATCTCCAGGACGGCCATCTCATGAACCACCTCCGCCCGGCAGTCACGGCCTCTCCTCCTCTTTCGGAGGAACTTGGCTGCAAACACCTTTCCCGTGAGCTTCTCCACGCAGCGCTTGACCACTGCGAACTTCCCCCTGGGAGCAGATAGCGGAGAGCGTTAGCTTAACTACAGCCACACATCATTTACAGAAAATACTAAAACCTCAGCAGTGAATCCAATTGCATAAACCCGGCTGGAACGTTGCCCAGACACGATGACGGGGCAGATTTTAACGTCTGCAGCCTTGGATAAGGTGCGCGTTATCTCCTGCCAGCATATTTCTGATAGGCTGGTGTCATGGTGACTGGATTACTCAGAAATATCACAACAGATATTTAGTCTCGGTGAGGATTTGCTCATTATACAGCTGATACAGCAAGAAAAGCAAACATCCTCATATGACAGTCATGTTGAAGCTCGTTCCCTCCACTGCAGCAGTTAAAATGTACACGGCCATGCATGTAACCAGAACCAAAATAAAAACCCACCGTTGCTACCTGACTTTTATTTGAACTGATAAATACTTTTTGAACCTGTTTAACTGGTATTTTACTCTGTTTTTAGTTGCTGTATTATGTGTTGTTACATTTATATTTAGTCATTTCATGTGGTATTGCATTCATTCTCATCTAAGTCTGTTTCTATGTTTTTCATTCAACCTTTACTGACCTCACTGATCGTGTTTCCTCACTGATCGCGTTTCCTCGGTTCACTTTTATACTGTGGGCTCGTTATGAATTAGAAAGCAAAAGCAAGACAAACATAAAAAACGTTGCTTTTTTCTGTTATTTCTGTGACACAACCGAAAGCTGTAAAACTGTATGAATACTCCTACATAAATAAACGTGACTCCATCCCATCCAGTCTGGAGCCAGTTATCCTCCCATTTTGCTCAATATCTAGTGATTGATTTTAGGCCGTGTCGTCCAGCCCTCGATGATACGGTGCAGGAAGCGACAAAAAAGTCCAAACAGGCTTATATCTGCTTCCACGTTGAAAATAACTAGGGGTGCACGATAATTACTAGGCCGATAACAGGAAATTATTACGTCATTCCGAAAAGTCTGATATCATGACGACTTGTCCCGATAACATATATTATTTCCCTGCTCACACTATAAGACCAGAATCATTGTTTAAAAATGCTCCTGTTTACATAGACAAGTCTGACCTGTCATTATTATTAGGGACGTAACGATATCCACATCTCACGGTATGATATTATCTCGATATGAACCTCACGGACAATATTTATCTAGATATTGTGGGAAGGCTCACGATAACAATAATGATGGCATAATATGCTTTGATGAGTCATTGTTACAATATTTATTGTCAAATTCAAGGTTGTGACATTTTGACCTGCTTGAAAAACTTTTGCTGAAGCTGAAATTCAAGTAAAAATCCAACATATATTTATTGAGAAGACAACTCAGGAAATAGGTGTTTAAATAAACTGATTCAGCATTAAAACAACCTACTTACTAAGTAAAAAGACCCAGGCACAAAGAAACTGCTTCGTCTTTAGTAGTCAATAATTTTAAAATAAATAAGTCCGTCTGTCTGTCAGTGGTCAGTCATATGTCTGAACTTCTACAGGCTCTAATATCTTCCTCCCCATTAATTATAGATAATGATAATGAATAGAAAACTAATACACCCTCTCACCCCCCCCCCCCCCCCCCCCCCCCACATTACCTCCAACAACCCCACCATCTCCCCCCACCCCCCCCAACTCCCCAATCCTTACTGAGACATCTCTTCCTTCCCTCACCCTCTCCCCCCCCGACCCCCCCCCTACCCCCCAAAATCTCTCTCCCCTCTTCTAACATTTACCAACTTTTCCTTCCTCATTATTTTCATTCCCATCTTTCTTCTCTTCCCTTTCCTCCTCAATTCCGAATTTCCCACTTCCCATTATCTCATTTCCCCTCTTTCACCTCCCCCTCCTCCATTTCCCCCCCTCGAATCTCCCCCCCCTCAATCTCATCTCCCCTTTCAAATTTCCCCTCCATATCCTCCCTCCCCCCTCTCTCTCCCCTCTTCTATATCTATCTATACAAAAAAAAATACTAAATTCTTCTATTTATTTATTTTTTTTTTTTATAAAATTCTATATTTCTATATTTCAATATTCATCTATTTTAACAATTTAATATTTCAATATTTTATTACATTATCTTATATTATCCCATATCATATTATTTCTTTCCATTTCTTTACTCCACATCACAACATTTTTTCTTTTTATTTTATTTATAAACCCCTTTCCCTTTTTTATTTTTATATATAAATTTAATATTTTAATATAATTTTTTTCTCCATTTTTTTTTCCCCTCCCCTTCCCCCTCCCTATTTTTTTTTTTCTTTTCCTTTCGATTACATCTTCCCCCCCTCTCCCCCAAAAGACCCCCCCAGCAACAAAAGATCATCATCTATGTTGTTTTTTATTTCCCCCCCCATCACACCAACCTAAAAACAACCTATTTTTTTATTCCCTCACCAACCCAACAAAATCTCCCCCACACTTCTCCCCCCCCCCTCTACATCATTATACTATCTATTTTTTCACCTCCTTTTTTTTTTTTTTTTTTTTTTTTAATAATCTTTTTCTTTTTTTAATGTTCAATAAATATCTGATTCTATCTTCTCAGTACATCATTTTCTTCTTCTTTTATCTTCTCATTAGTACTTTTTCAATCTCCAATCCCTATGCACGTATTTGCATCATTTCAAGGAGCCTTTTTTGTATCAGTGAACAATGCACCATATTTAAGTTGCTGTGCATTTGAGATATTGAATAATTTAGATTGTTATCTTTTAGAAAATGTTTGAGAGGCTTGCTGAGTTGCTAGTTTTGAGCTGGAAAACAAAACTGAGCTTTCTCATCTCTTTTATTCAAAGCTATTATAAAGCTAGCTTACCAGCTTTCCATCATCACGGTCATTTGCATCACGTGACGGAACAGCCCCCCGTTGGTCTGGTTTACCTTTTGTTGAAGTGGGTCATTAAATTAGTATAAAATAATTGCTCCTGGACATTTCAAAATAGTTATGGATTCAGGACATGCACCATTGGGTATTTTCAGACTGCAGGAACCTTTTGGAGTTCCTAGAACCTTTTCAGGAAGCAGGCTGTTTTTTGGTGCATAGGAACTAGAGCTGTGTTCAAATCATCCACTCACTCCCTGTTCCCTACATAGTGTATATGATGTAGTCCACTATATCATGTACACTATGTAGGAAACAACCATGGGGTAACGTCGGTACATGCGCTGCGACGTGCAGGGGCGAAACTTCAATAAAGTTTTTTTTTTTTTTTAAGACGTACAGTAGCCGTAGCTAACAGTTATGAACAATAGACAGCTTTCCTGCTAAGAAGAAATACAGTTATTGTTAAAAGCTACACAACAGTGCCACTAAAGCAAATGTTGGTACTTTAACGTTACTTACGTTTACTTAGATTTAAGCTGCTTCACCATTTTTCTTCTTCTGCGATCACAAAACACGGCCGCATTGCATTGTGGTATACCGGAGTGCAATGTAGGGTACATCACTTGTACACTTACTTTCGCGGTGCATTGTGGGTATTTTGTAGTGGACGATGTAGTGGACGAAAAGTAGTGAACAGAATTCGAACAACACTACAAAATGGCGTGCACACTATATAGTGCACTACATCCGTGATGGGGAGCGATTTCAAACACAGCTTTGGAACCTCCTCAGAATCGACCTCAGTTCCTAGAACCTTTTTAGCTCCTACTCCGAGGCAGGATCTTTTAAGGGTTCCATAGGAACTGAAATACGTAGGTGTTTGCTGATTGGTAGAACTGGCAAGCCCTACCCCTTGCGTGATCTCCGCTTCTTCTGCCCCCCCATGTTTAAAAAGTCCCACAGCTGTTACAGGAGTGTACCAATTCATTATTAAATCCATCACAATGGTACACGTCCCGAATCCAGAACTATTTTGACATGTCCAAAAGCAATTATTTTATACTAATTTAATGACCCAGATGCAGCTGCAAAGTGTGGCAGTAGAATCTGCGGCTGCCCGGACACTTTAGTAGTGTCTGAGGCCGGGCGCACTTCAACAAAAGGTAAACAAGGGAAAGGGAGGGAAAGCTGGTAAGCTAGCTTTCATCATAGCTTTAATTTAAAAAAGAGATGAGAAACCTCAGTTTTATATCAGATCATCTGGGGCACAAAATTGTCTCTGTCTCAGACGATTGTGTCAAACATGGCTCCTATCAAGGTCCTCCCTCATG